>JAODVQ020315876.1:0-12089 GCA_025400075.2 Phenganax stokvisi
GTTATGTTTCTAATATAATATAATTTATATATAATATTATATTTATATTTATTATTGGATATTTATAGGATATTATAGGATATTTATTATAATTATTTATGGCTATTTATTGTACAACAAATCCCAGTCTTTTTCCGTGATAAAACATTGTAACAGAAGATATAAATTTAAGGTGATTTGACTTTGAGTATTGCTGTTTTATATTCGCTTATTGAACAATTATATATGTTGTAAATAATTTGTGCGGAGCTTATTGGAGGGCGGTGCTCAATTGAGGACGGCGCTAAGACGAGTAAATACGGTACTTTATAAATTTCGGCCTGTACCTACCCGTCATTAGTTGGATAATATCCTTGTGGACAAGAAACATTCAAGCAATGATATTTTCCTAGCGTGTTGAAGCATTCTCTCATCCCACATTCGTGCTTGCCCGTCAAACACTCGTTAATATCTAAGAACGAAATATATGCTGGGTTTCTCGGAATGTTATCATGAATTATGATTTAAGGATGATGTGTAATAGAATTTACCTATGCACGATACTTCGTTCCAATGTAATCTATATCCAGGAGGACATTCGCATTTTCCAGTCTCAGAGTTACAATGATATTGACATCTACCTTGGCCACTGATTGGGCATGCGCTTATACCTTGATGCACGAGAGAAACATTGTTAGCAGCACGTTAAAGTGAATGGGTTGAATATGTTTAAGAATGCATGAAACAAGTATAATCTTACGTAGGCAAGTGGAACCATCGTTTGCCAATCTTGTTCCTCGGGGACACAAGCATTGATATGCGCCTACGGTATTTTCACACGCATATTCACATCGTCGAGGTGTTTCTAGGCATTCGTTCACGTCTAAACGACAAAAGTTTGCGAATCAGTTCCGTGGAATCAACAGTCAGTCAGTAGTGACTCCATGGACTTGAAAGCCCTTGCAAGTTTGCATAACCATTAACAAAATGACAGAGCAAAGATTTTAATTAAGGCTCCAAACTATAGCTCTGATAAATATGTTTTCACCGTACCCAAGTTGGTATAATTACGAATAAAAAGATTGAACCCAGACTTTGGTTAAGTGTACCAACCATCAGAGCCGCCCGTATCGGGGGCAAAGGGCCCCAGGCGTGTGGCAGCCCCCCCTCCCAATACCCTAGAAACCTATTTGCAAAGGCTTTTTGGGGGAGGATTGGTCCCTCAAAGAGAATTTGCCCCACGCCCTATCCATACCTTTGCAAGAGCCGTCGCTATCACGTATAAACCCAGGTGAACACTTATCCCGACATCGATAACTTCCTTCAACATTAATGCAATCTCGACTGCCACAAATTGTTGGATATTGAGAACATTCATTGATATCTAAAATTGAATAAGAATTTTTTCATTTGAATGTCAACTTATGTATATAACGGTTTCTTAATAGGTCGTAGAAGTTCGCTCATCATCTTGGAATGGACGTTCATGATACTAGCTCAATTGTTAAAACGCTGCTTTTAACAGAAGAAATGGGCATCACCATTGAATGTGGTCTACATATTAGAAATAATCTGGATGTACCAAAAAGGTTTGTGTCACAATAATGGAGAGGTTCAGATTTGACTTCCAATACCAATACGACTACGATTTGCGAAGACTAACCAATGAGACGCGTCTTATTTAATTGATTAACCAATCAAATATGAGTTTAGGTAGCAAAAGGTATTGGTGGTGGTTGTGCAAGTCAGATCTGGGCCTCTCTAATACAATTAATAGATCTCCTTCCATTGAGTCTATAGTAATCGTCAGATTATGTTAGTGATACTTGCCTTAGCATCGAAACAAAAACACTAAACAAAGAATTTGGTCTATATCTCAAACGATATCTCCAATGACTACCAACATACAGAGTTATATCCATACCTTTGCAAGAACCGTCTGTATCACGTGTAAGACCACGTGAACACTTCTCCAAACATTGATAACTTCCCTCGACATTGATACAATCTTGATTGCCACAAATTTTGGGATATTTGAAACATTCATTTACATCTATAGACAAAAATGTTCCTTGAGCTCTTGCTTGCTTGTTGTTCATACTAGGTATACTTTGTCGAATAGAGGACGGCAACGACCAGAGTTGATATTCATTTCGCCAAAAGATCACCGTTGTTTATTTCCTTGCAATCGTACACGTAGTCAAATCTAGATTTTCCTAATACCTTTTAGAACCTAATGGTTAACATACCTTTGCAAGAACTGTCTTGATTTCGTGTAAAACCGCTTCGACATTTCTCTTTGCAACTGTAACTTCCTTGCGTATTGATACAATCTTGGCTACCACATATTGTGGGATCCTTCGAACATTCATCTATATCTTATAACAAAATATAGGAAAAAGATCTGTTATTAAAAGTTACGTATATAGTTGCAACTATAATCTCTCTGTCTAACCTTTGCAAGTGTTTCCAATTGCCTGAAAACCTTTCGAGCAAATTTTCTTGCATCGGTAACTCCCGCGAGTATTCTTACATCTCAATCCTCTGCAGACGCCTTGATAACGGACACATTCGTCTATATCTGAAAATATATGATCAAAGTTAATCAAATGAATATATTTCTTAACATGCTTTCATTAGATTACATAGACCAGAAGCGTTTGTCATGTTTCGAAACCATATCTTCAGCGAATAGTTTTTCTCCATGTACAAAGTGCATAAACATGAACGAAAGGCTGTAAGCATTTTTGACATACACGTAAATGTACTAAAACTTTTCTTGAAAACGACCACAACAAGAATTGTGAAGCATTTACTGTTTCAAATAATTAGACGTCTATTTGTCGATGTATATTGAAGACTTCAAAATTTTGAAGGATTGAAATATTTTTGTGCGTGTCAAAATCGTGTCTAACTGGAATGCTGCGTGGAGAGAGATACAAGAAAGATTTTGGCGAAGTCTTCAAACCATATCTCCAAATACTATGTTTGTCTTCTCTAACCGCATTTTGTAGAAGTATTTTAATGAATAGATTACATTCAGCCGTAGTGATCGACTTGTTTTATATCATAAACAAAATAAAATACACCCGAAAAAGTTTTATTTACGAAAAAAAGCCAGGGACATTTATGCAATTAGAAGAAAAATATTTTGCAGGCTGATGTTAAATAGGTGGACTATTCTATAAAATTATATAGCCTACCTATGCATGAGCCTTCTGCAGTCATTTCAAACCCTGATGAACATTGCTGTACACAAGTAAATCCGTTTGGTAAATCAATGCAGACTTCTTCAGAATTACAATCGTGGATTCGACGTGTACACTCGTTTACTTCTAAAAATATTGCATAAAAACAACCTATGTGAACGCTTTGTCTGAAATTGTTCTTACAAAAAGGACGATAAAATAAATGAAACGGGCGAACACCATGCATTGCTAAAAAATTTGAAGTTTAAAAGTAAAACAGGTCTTCTTTAAATTGGAAAGACGTTCTAGAAACTGTTCTGAAGATATTTAATCTCAGAGGAGAGCTATTAAACTTTGAAACCTAATTCATATTGAGCTGGTTATACCTGGAATAAACAATTTGGTGTGATTTCGTATGACAATTTCCCGTCTATTGCTGATTGCCTCGATGCGTAACGTATGTCTACCATCACTGCGAACTCTGATGCTCCATTTTCCAGAATTCGGATTCCGTACCAGCACAGATACTACTGAGTTCAGGTTTATCACTTCTTCAATTCCTCTACCCCTTGGGAACACCAATTCACCCGTGCTATCCCTGACTATCATTTCTACATCTTCACCGCTTACAGTTATTACAAGTTCATCAATATTGCGATCTATTTCAACAACGTAAGTCCGCTCTCCTTTAGAAAATTTATCAACCGAAAAAATGTTTTTTCTGTTTGGGTTTATGGAAATTTCAACGAATTTCCAAATTTTATCAACATCAGACTTATTAAGATTTACAATTTGCCCCGAAGATAACGTTGAGATAGTTTCATAAGTTTTTCTGTTCGTAAAATTCGCTTCCAGTTCGCAATTTCCCGTCAAAATAAAATTTACTCGGATGTTTTTTAGTCGCACCAGCCGAATAACGTCGGGAAGTATTCGGTGATCTTTCGCTGCTGCGTCTGTAAAAACGTAGACGACCGAGCTTGGGAGACTAAGTTCTAGAGCTTGTTTGATCGCTGTAAGGCTCATCTCCGGGCAATCCTTTCCGCCTCTCACGTAAATGCTGTTCAGAGCTTTTAGAAATTGCGCCGGCTCTTCAGTTTCGAAAGCTGGTCCCACATCTGTAAAGTAAAGCACAATAACTCAACAAAACTACGAATTGGATCGTGATTATAACTTTTTGCTATGCTACATTCATTTTACAAAAGTGGAATAGGAGTAATTGGCTCAAAAGATCCTTGGGGCATTTCACTCCAAACAATGTATACAAGATTTTCGTACTTTCTAAAATCCGTGCATTTTACCAGTGAATTTGCGGAGTTTTCTCTGGACTTTTTGGAATTTTCCCTGGATTTTTGCTTTTAAATTGCTCGATACTTTATATTTTCTTTGGGCTTTTGTGATATTGTTCGGATTTTTCTGGACTTTTTAGAACTTTAGTGGGTTTTCCTGGGGTTTTTTTTTTACTTTTTGGGACTTTTCATAGTCTGGACTTTTCGGCAAAGTGTGCGAGATTTTCGTAGTGAAATGCGGGCTCCTCAAAATGATCAGTAGTAAGCGCACATATGCTTGAAATTACTCCAAAATTGCCATTTAATTTTTTTCTAGTTTGGAATGTAAACAGGGCCACAGGGCTAGTCGCAGTAATATAAATTGTCGGTCATTTTCCTTGTTTATTCAAACAACGCAGTATGTCTATCACGTAGAACATAGTCATTGGAGATGAAATAGAGACTTGGCCGGAGTCTTGTTCAGTGTTTTGTTTTGGTTCACGCAAAATTGTGCAAGGCATAGACATTTCAGTATAGATATGGTTTGGAGACATCACCGACTTTTTGTTCTCACTGTTTGCGTAATAACATTTTTCATGCGGAGTGAAAAGCGAAGTGAGCTTTCAATGCGAATTAGCATAATTAGCGAACTCTGCTTGGGGCCATTGGTTAAAATAAATTGCGGATCAGCGTGATCACTGTGCCACGAACACTGGCCACGAATGACATTAGTACAATCAGACTTCAAAAACGTAGCATTTGGGCAAACTCGTTACACCATATGACATAAAAATAAGATCGTATGATTTGTACAATTCATGTAGTGTGTTACACTGCAACTTCTTTAATTTGACATAATTTACGTCAACTTTTTAAAAATAACTTGTCTACAACTTAGTAAAGGATTTGCAAAAATATCCTTGTAATGGCGGGCTATTTATACTGTGTATAGCCTACCTGAATGTCCCTGGCTAATTTACGCCGGTATTATGATAATTAAGCTGGATTAGAATAATTTGCGCAGTGGTAATCGCCGTATACGTTTATACCATTGAAATATAATCTAACGTTAGCACCTACTTCAAATGAGTGAATTATATTAATTTACGCAAACATCCAAGTTCACTGCTTTTTACGAAATTTTGTACAAACCTCTCGAGGCTACTATTATATCGCTTAAAGATTGAAACTGTAGCAGATCTTATAGAATTACAAGACACGAATACTAAACCTTGGACTACGCTAATTCGTAGCGGCTATAAAAAAGACGTGCCAGGGTTAAGTTTCCCTCAACAGTGGCTTACCCGGGTCTCGAAATGGTACCAGTATGTAGTGCTGTACAGGCGAGTCACCATTTGCTATGGTACGATTCAAAATTCTCGTTGCGCCCGCTCGTACTTTTAACAAATCGTCGTACATACTACCTGTGCGGTCAAAGACAAAAGCCAGCGATTTGCGAGCATAACTCCCGCTTCTTTCCGCATTGCTGGACTCATTTTGCAGCGCTTTTTTCGTGTATTCACTACAGTGTACCCCTAAACAGCTCAACGCGAAAGCTAGTCGAAAAACTGATTCAAAAGTCCATAACTTCATGTTGTCGTAAGGTGTTCTGTCTCATTACTACAACACATGTCAAGATGAATTTTTCACAGCAGGCTCCGCTTTTATGAACTGTGTTTTTGCCCATGGCTTGGCTATATCAGGTTTCTTTTCCGATTGAAAAATGATTTGTTTTTTGTGTTGTTTATTTTTGCACGAACTTGTATTGACCACTAATAATTTTCTTGAAAAGTTGTACTGGCTAAACGATTGTGTTTACATGATGTGTACTGCAGCTGCTCATTTTGCTGCAACACAAACTGTGATACAAATTTTTAGTGTTGTGTATAAATATAATCTAAGAAACTTCTCGATTAATTCCTCTGCTTAGAAATAATCTACGGTAATCTGAAACTATAGTTGAACTTTTCAAGCTTTAGACTCTTTCAAAGAACGGCGCAACAGATAGCATCAGATCTTGACTATTTTTCCTAATATTTTCTAATATTTCCTATAATCCTGTTTCTTTTGTGGTGTTTGTTCTGTAGCACTAAGAGGAAACTATAGAATATCCTGAGGAGCCTGCAAGTTTGAAGCTTTTAGATAACTTCGCGTTCTATTAGAGTTTTGTCCATTTAATTTTATAAAAACAAGCTAACTTCACTTGTCAGCAAAGCTGCTATCAATGAAAGAAACGTAAATTTTAAAATGAAAAAAGATTTTTTTATCTCAAAAATATCGCACAGCTCCTTTAATGACGAGCTTCAGAGCGTACTGCGCATGTGCCAGAATTTCAGCCAAAAAAAATTTGCAAATGGCCGCCAAGCTTTATTCAAATTTAACGTTATAATTGTTCAATAGTTATAAAGGGCAGGGAATGGGCAAAATGTTTGTCGACTTCAGAAGTTTAGGACATGCTTTTATGAGCTAGTCGAATGCGTTTTCTCTTGCGAACGTCTTAGTCGTCTCAAAGCCACCTTAATGACGAACAACAACGCGTCAGTGCGTACTGCGCATGTACGAAAAGTTCATGAGACGAAATATTTTGCAAATGGCGGCCAATGCTAGCGAAAAATTTGGATTCATTTGAATTTATAATTTTCGAAGCGAATCGACGTGGCTCAGCTTCAATGATTCTTCGCCATTTTGAAAAAAGGTCTTTGTTTCTACTGTAAAATTCAGTTTGTTTTGAAAAGGTGAAAAATATGGCTTGTTCAAGGTTTCTTGTGACAGTTTTGTCACCTGTAGTAGTTTTGTTATTGCTGCTTTTAAATGTGGAAGGTATGCGAAAAGTACTCTATCTTGCCGAGATCTAACCTAGTTTGTTGTAGAAGAGCTAACATCGCGTTGCCGCATTAATTTAATCTGTAGCAGCTTAACGTGTATCTCTTTATAAACATTTGCTTGGCAACTGTAGAAGTTAAATATTAAGGATGCGTATATCACAATATCTATCTCGTAATTGGTGTATTCTGAGCCAATTTTATTTTATGAAGCAAGAGTGATAGCGATTCATTTAATATAAGTTAGTTGGGCGGTTAAATTTCACAGCGGACATCATGTGATGTTTGAAAATATATCTATACGGTGATGTGTAGGGCAGGATATAATATACATTACTCATTAGTATTTAGGTGGGAGTCTTGACTCGATTACTTCTTTTTGTTACAACGAAAGTTAGATTGCCCTACAAACATGTAGGTGTTTTCTCAATGTACAGTGGATCAGTATTTCTAAAACAAAACAGGTTTTACCCCATTAAGTGGCAATGCATGCTAATGCTCTTTGCTAATGTTTTTACTCTGTCTAATGTTTAGCAATTTTACTCATCAGGGTGAAATTCTTAATGGGTTAAAATTTAAATTGTAGCACATAACGACGAAAATACCGTGCTCGTCAATGGTACGACAGAGAGTAATGCAACTACTGCTCCACATGTTCATCATTCATCAACCATCAATATGACAACAAAACCTCCATCAACGAAAATGACAACTCACAAATATTTTGCTCCTCAATTTGGTGGGATGTTGAAGCGTCTTATCTATGTGGTAAGCTTCACATTAGCATGCTGTTTTTTAATGACATGTAATTGCTATTTGTACTAGTTTTTTGTTTATTTGTTTATTATTATCGCATATATGCTCTTTAGACATTGGTTTTGTCTGCCATTATTGCTTTGTACTTCTTGGTGAAGTTTTGCCGATCTAGAAGGCGTAAACCAAGAAAGTAAGTTGAAGTCACGTTTCCTTGATGCAACGGTCTAGTAAGGGTGAATAAATATATTGGTCAATGGAATATGTTACTAAAAATACATGTGAGCATGAGCAAATTTGGCTTCCTAGCAGGAAAACTTGCTTCACTGCAAGGAGGTTAAAATGTCCTTATTAAGGTCAGTGGTTGAGAAGAACTATATTATATATTCATGCGAAAAAACTTCACCTTTATATATCTACAGGCTGCCAAAGACACCCAAAGTAATATAAAGATGTAAATTTTTAAGCACAAGGCGAGAAATGTTATTTACAATTCTTATCTATATATCATTTCGGGGAACTTTGGCAGTCCATAAATCATTGGAGATGAACTTTGCCCCTTGAAAAATGTACTTCAAGTCTTCTTTAAATTTTTCGTATATATTTTGAGTATGCACAATACTTGACCTGGATATTGGCTTTTTAACTCCAAAATATTTTTTGGTAGATATGGTGTGGTGAAAACTCCTGGTGATATGGAGATGCGCCCTTTGGAAAGTGATGATGACGATGATGAAGATATTACAATGTTCAATAAGAAATAGTGCCAAGTGCAAGAACTAGTAATTAATGTGAGTTGATTTCAATGACAGTGATTTGTTTAAATTATTTGTTTGCACTATGCATTGCCATCCAGTGTTGCAGTATCATTATGATTAAGTCTTGAGTCATAGAAAGGATAGTTATGATATTTCATCAGAATATTTCTTCCACCTATTCGTATTTGTTGCTAGATTTAGCATAGTCTGCAAGTGCAGACTTTAAATATTTTTATGACTAAGTGAGTAAAACAACATAATTGATACATTGAAATTCTGAATTCTGATAATTGTGTTGAAAAAACGTTGCTTCTGTAGAAGACCATGGTGATATTTACATAGACCTAGTGACTAGTTGTAGCTGCATAATAAATACTTGTAGAACTACAGAAATTTAAAGCAATGTTGATTATCTGTTACTAGTACATATCATTTCATACATAGTTTGCATTAATTCATATTAAATAGAAAATGTGTTCTGTTGTGGATGCATAAATTGAGAAAAATTATTAGACAACTTTTCACAAGCTTTTGTTCCATCTTCCTCCATTGAGCATGATTGCGTTATTGATTATTGTGTTATTCTTTGGTATCATGCGTCGACTCCCAGTCAATATCAAACTTGCTGTTTTTCAAAGTAAACACACTTAGTTTGCTGCCTCCAAATTTGTCCGGCTGGTCCCATGCGGAGGAGCAATCAAACCTGTTAAAATAACTAATCTGTTTTGCTTTTCGACGAAGGGATTGCATCCTTCTGTAACGCCTAACCAGCAGAAAGAATGCTGTGAAAATCAGCAAACTTAGCAAAACACCTCCCCCTATGATTAAACCGAAATAGAGTTTGGTATTTGCGGTGTTATCTTGTGTTGAAGTTACATTGAAAGTTGGCACAACGTTTTGTGTTGTTGTTTTTATGTTTGCAACAGTTGCACAACCCATTGTTGTGACAAGAGCAGAAGCTTGCTTGGTGAATATTACAGAAACAAGGCCTTTGTTGTGAATATATGTTGCATTGCTTACACGAGTAGTTTCAAAATGGGTAACCATTGATGAATTTAGTGTCGCAGTCACTGCTGACCTTCTCCCGCACCCTGCAGATAAATTACTAATATTTGCAATACTTGTGTGATTGTGCAGTACCACAGTTTTTGTTGTTGTTGTGAAATGGGTCAAGGGGGTGAGTTGACTTGTGGCAACAAAACGGGCGAAGTGTTTTGTTACAGGCAACGTCGGCGTCACGAGAATGGTCGAGCGATTCACGACGACGCTCCGAGGACACCAAATCGCGGTCGGTGAAGTAGCTTGGTACCAAATTGTACTGCTCTTCAAATATGGCGAATATGTCGTGGAGCTGTTGTAATGCCCTAAAATATCTCGTTTTTTCCTTTCAAGGACTCTACCAAATTCTGTTCCTTTTCTGCGAAAACGTACATCACTTTTTTTCCTTGCCGCTCTTTTGTTCAATTTTGTACAAATAAGCACGCGAGATTTCTCTTTCGTTCGCCAAACTGCATTTCTAGCATTCTTTGTGTTCGTGATATTCAAATTCCGAACATGTTTAGAGCTATTTATAAAATAGACAATATCTTGAACCTGATTTCGTTTAAGTTTTTCAACGTCTTTGTCACTTTTCCCAACAGAGTTCTTTGGATTCAATTCTCCACCATTTTGAGAGACGCATTGTAGTTCCATTTCAAGATAATTCATTTGATTAATTTGGCAATGCCCGTCGGCTAAATAGCCATACTGTTCTGTTGAATCTAGTGCTGATAAAATGCACCGTGCCTTCGCATAAAACGGACCAGCTTCGCCTGTACTTCGTGCTACGGAACATATTAAATCAATATTTATCGAAACATCCAGTGAAACTCGTGGGTAGCGTAGTAATACTCTGCGGCAAGAGTAGCTTTGTTTCCCGAAAGATAGTCCATATGAACACAAAATGAGCAGTGCATATATTGTCCAAAAAGTCAAAATCATATCGTCAAATCGACTTTACCCATGGAATATCCACGATTAATAGTCGTTCTTCGTTTGGAAAGCATCAAAATTATGGAGTGTCCCATGGATAGCGAATAAAATCATTTATGAGGCAACCTTTCTGGTTTTAAAAATTTTGGGGAATGATTATTCATGTATCCCTATCGTATCATGTTACTTGCGATTACCTAACAAATTAGTCAACGTCTTTGAGAATGCAAGATATACAAGCTAATCTGATAGGGTTCTGTTTCAATAAAAAAATGGAGACTCTTTTTGATGAGGCAAGTAGGTAGCTCAGTTTTTTTTTTGCTTTTTGGTAAAACCTTTTTGTCAGTTTTATCACACTGTCTTTGCTTATGGATGCATGCAAGCTGTAATTTATTCTCAACTGCTGAGCTACCGCTGCGATATTATCTATATGAATGTGAGAATGTCAATAAAACGTGATTTTGTTTTAAGTTGACAAAGCGTATTTTGGAAATAATGTTGTGCTAATTTTGCTGTAGAAGACATCTTCAGAAGTGCATTGGTTGTTTCAGAACAAACGAAAACCACTACAAGCAGGCAGAATAATACTTATCATTTGTGCCAATACTCTAGCACTTAAAGGTTGCAAAACACAAGTGACCCGCAATCAACATTACAATTTAGTTTTCATTGGTGTATTTAAGCCTCTAGGCTCGGTTTTTTGTCGTAATCGGTGCCGTATTGCCTGTGTAGTCGGTAATCATTGATGAGAAAAATCGTTCTTCTTTTTGAAGTCGTTTTCTTCTTCATTGATCACGTGCAATGGATTAGAGATCATCGCCGATTAATACGATTGTGTTTACTGTTCAGTACCCTTTAACTACATCATGACGTCACAACTTAAGTCGTCTGTGACGTCATGGTTGACTGCCCAATCAGAACTCGTGAATTCCACGGACACTATTGGCCATTTTTGAAACAATACAGCAAAGTTCCCAGAAAAAAATGGCGGCCACGGACGGCACGATAACTTGTGCGAAGCTCAATTCAAAAGTTAAATCACGAACTGCTGTAAACGGAAAGGATGCTTTTCAAGAACTAAGAGGACATATGCCCATAGGCACTATTGACTTTACTATCGGCGCCCCTCCAGCTTCCATGTTGTCCAAATTAAAGCCTCTTTTAGCCAAAGCTACAGCAATTCGCATGGTAAGTTAAAGGGGCACTCCACGCTAAAAACAAGTTGCCCTTATATGAAAGCCCTTTGTGAGCATATCTCAGAACAGTCATTCATTCGCTCCAATTCTTTTTCGTTACCAAGATATTCAACTTTCTTTCACTGATTTTAGCCGCCATCTTGCTTTTTGACCAGGG
>JAODVQ020316089.1:0-12086 GCA_025400075.2 Phenganax stokvisi
TTTCACATTAAGTCGAATGGTTTCACATTAAGTCGAATGGTTTCACATTAAGTCGGATGATTCGACTAAACGTGAAATGATTCGACTTAATATGAAATGATTCGACTTGATGTGAAATCATCCGACTCAATGTGAAATCATTCGACTTAAAGTGAAATCAGTCGACTCAATGTGAAATCATTCGACTTAATGTGAAACCATTCGACTTAATGTGAAATCATCCGACTCAATGTGAAATCAGTCGACTTGACGCGCTCAAAAACCCTGATTCATGTTAATTATATTACATTTCTGTTCCTTCCAGGGCATGCAAGACGTGTTGTACCCTTCATGGTGTTACGCAATTATCGCGTTATTTTACATTCTTCCCGTCAGTTTCATATTTGGCGTATTTCTTATATATTCTGTAAAATCTCGTCACGTGTTGTTTGAAATGTGCCATAATTCCTGGAAACGCATTTGGTATTGGTGTCGCAAAGCAGAAGAATACGAGCTTAGAGATTTCACGGAAGATCAGCGATGTCATCAACCAGTGGGTCAGGTACTCTTGGATCGCATTGACGCCAATTTCCCCGAGCTTCTCTCGTTCGATAATATTCAGACTCCAGAGCAAAAATGGGTGCAGCGCAACTGCTGATGAAAATGCATGTTAGGCAGGTATGCGGCGCTTATTAAATTGCAGTGCTTATTTGACTGCCGCGCTTACTTCAAATGTGGTCTAGTCTCCCCCATCGTGTTATATTGCGTTTATTTACTAAATCCCAAATTGCTGCTACAGCGCTTATTGGACTGCGGTGCTTATTAGATTAGCTTCGTTGGAGATGCGGTGCTTAATCGATCATTTACGGTACAGTAACAAATCGTTTCCTCTTCGGGACACTTCGGACACAATTCGGGTTGCTGGCATAGAATGCGCCTGCATGCAGCGTACGTACAACACCCATTCGTAGTATACTTTGTGTAACTTCCCGTGCAAGTATTAAAGAAAATCTTTGATTCGGAGAGCAGTGTTAAGATTTCGTGCTTTTTAAAACAGACTTCTACATTTTTTGGTTATGAACTAATTTACTACAAAATAAAATTGATGGAGAAAGCTAGTCGTCTATTTTTGAAGGCTAGACTGCTTTACAGTTTGCGTAAAATTGACAAAATATTTTGAAGTTTGGTATGCTGAAATTCGTGGACGTTATAAAACGATTATTAATTTGTATACTTCTAGTATTATTCTGCTGTGAGTATTTGATATACAACATTGTTATCTACCGCTGTTCTTGGCCATTATTAGAAAAACCTGTCAAGTTTAAGAAAAATGGAAGATTTGTAGATTCAACTCAAAATGTTCAAGCAATTTTCTTGTCTGACCCTCATTTACTGGGCTCACAAAATGGTCATTGGTTTGACAAGTTACGTCGTGAGTGGCAAATGAAACAAAGTTTTCAAACAGCAATGAAATTCTTTAAACCAGATGTTGTGTTTATCTTGGGTGATATTTTCGATGAAGGCATGATCTGTAGCAATGAGGTGAGTGGAGCCACCTTAATAGAGACTGTTGACGATGTACCAGTAAGGTCAGGTTCTCTTGTTATTTTTTGTATATGCCTTCCATGACAGAATGCATCAGCATGTATTGACTGTCTGGGTCTATTTTCATAGTCATGAGGCAATTAAAATCTCACCCTTCCTTTACGGGAATTCGGGAGTTGCCACTGACATATATACATCTGGACTGCTTGCTCCTATGGTTTTTGACTTGACGCTTGCGTGGTCAATTAAAAGTCACGAAGGCTGACGAATATGAGAGTATTATTGCGACATCACTGGCTCTTCAATTAAGTTATCAATACTGGTCAGCAGCTGACTTCATAAGCAAACACTCTCTTACTTTCCGTCATCTTGGACCACGTTTTTTGACGCCAAGCCAGCAGTCCAGATGTATATATGTCAATGGGAGTTGCCTATTAATGGATTAATTTTCAATTTCAAGGAATGGAAAGAATATGTTCAAAGGTTTCGCACGATATTCCATCATTCAGATGATGTTCAGTTGTTCATAGTTCCTGGAAATCATGATATTGGCTTTCACTACAGGTTTGTAAGAACAGCTTACGACAGCTTTTGAGGCTCTTCCAGAACTCATTTTCTCAAACACCGAGGTTAATATTGATAATTTCCTTCAGAATGATCAGCAAGTCACAACTAAGTAAAAGATTTAAAAAGGACTTCAATGTTACTGGCGTGAGCTTGATAAACTTGAAAGGAAATATGTTAGTACTGAAAATGTATTGAAACGTGCATCGATTAAGACTGGGTGATTTCCACGTAAATTGTGTCTTATTCTAAAAATTTTGTCTTCATTAAAGATTTATTCTTCTCAACTCCATGGCTTTGGAACAAGATGATTGTTTGTTGTGCAAAAAAGCTGAACAAGAGCTAAAAGAAATTTCTAGCAAACTAAAATGTCTTCACAAGGATCAAATTAATTTAAGATTTTGGAAGAACCAATGTGAACAGGAACCTCCTTTGTCTCACCCAGTTCTTTTGCAGGTGAGTTTAATTACAACTGGGTTTCAGGAAGCTACGAAAGGCAAAGTTTGTGATCATATTCGAAATTGTATATTGATAGAAGAGCAGGCAAATTAGACTTCTAACTACTTCATTTTCTAGCATTTTCCAATGTATCGTTCTTCGGAGATGAATTGCACGGGTCCTGACTCTCCGCCAATGGAACGTCGTGGCGTGGGAAACCGAGAGGGCTGGGAAGTGCTATCCCAGAATGCATCAGAACTACTTATGTCATCACTGCAGCCACGGGCAATTTTTAGCGGTCATACACATCATAGTTGCCATGTGATCCACAAAGGGAAAATGCCTGAGTTTACTTTGCCATCGTTCAGTTGGAGAAACAGGAATGACCCCAGTTTTGTAATGGTAAGTCTAATACTTTTCATGCTGCTAAATAATCTGCTATCCTGAGCCTGCAATTTTTTAGTCACTGACCAAAAATATTGTGGGTTCAGGATTCCTTGTCAAACTGGTTTTGTAAAAGTCCAAGCTTATATGGTCTCAGATTTGTTTTGCTCGTTTCTTTCATCAGGCAACATTCAATCCAAAAACATTTTCACTTCACAAGTGTTTTCTCCCAGAAGAGAACTCTGTTATTTTTCTGTACATTGTACTGGGTGTTTTCAGTCTTTTTTACATATTTTGGAACACTTTCAGAAGGAAATTTCGCAGTTTACGAATCTGCAAACAACAAACATTGCACCACAGCAAACCTGTAAAAATATGTTGAATAATTACCAGGGTTTTATGATAATTCTGTGTAATTAAGATGAGTTTATTTGAACAACAAAAATTTGTACTCTACAATATGTAGTGTTAAACATACAGGCAATACCACTACTTGCAAACAATTTTTTAAACTACTACTCAAAAAAAAGTTTAAATCTTCATGTATCTTATGTTTTTTTACATTTGTTATATTATTATTGATGCACAGTTTTCAGTTTGAGTCCAATGGTTTTATAAGCCAATCATTAGAATCTGTCTAGTAACTAGATTGAAACTTGAACTAAGCCTTAAACTCAGATATTAGTGAAAGTCCAAATCCGCTAACATGTAAACCACTGAACTGTACATGTACAATGTCCAGTCACAGATTAGAGATAAACAGATGTCCGACTGCCCCGAAATTGCGTAAGTCAATTTTCCTGCGATTTCGATGGCGGCCATTATCCTAGCAAGTGCCCTACAAAAAGGCTTTCACCCCCCCCCCGAACGAATGGTTTTCAAAATAGCGCCAGCGGGGATGATGGTCTCTGTTTAGGGCACTTGCTAGGTTGATGACGACCACTTATGCCAAAATCAGTGGCTTGAAGCCTAAGTCGGACATCTGCTAGTCTCCCATCTGTGGTTCAGTGATTCAACAGGTCCTCATGAACAACTATAGTAAACTGCAGAAATGTCATCTTGCGAAGAATGCTTGTGCAGAACAACAAACTTATGCCGATGGTTTGAGGGCCTTCACTGCAGCAGCAGAATTTGGAAACATAGTGTGGTACTGTGATAATGGCACGGTTTGAGCTAAGAGCTGCTTTCCTGGATAAAAAGAGAACTCATTTTAGAACAGTGGACTCTCTGATCTGAACAGCATCTCTGAAAAGCATTTGAAAGAATGACACCGTACCTGCGAACCACCGCCCATGCATCGTTTTCACAGCAGCAACCGCAACATCTGGCGTAACACATTTTACATAAACATTGCCCTGGAAATAAAGAAAATGAAGTAGGACTCCAAGTGAGAAAAACCAAAATAACTGACAATATTTCAAACGACATCATATGAAAATTGATGATGTCACTTCAAGATAATGTCTATTCTTATGATGTCATAGTTTGAGATGTCAATCATCAACGAACCTGGGCTGAGGTTTTATCAACATGAATGTGAACAATGCCGCCAAACTTCGAGAGTTCATCGAGAACGTCATCCTGAATATCTAAATGCCAATCCTGGTCTTTTTCTCTGCAAGAAAACAGTGCAGCTTGAATTGACACAATCTTTACAAGGAACACTGGCCTGCCTGCCATAGGAACTTACTTGGTGGGATCAAACATATTGCTGATCATGAGACACGGTGTAGGTAGAGGGATATTAACTGGCGTGTGTATGACTGGCACCGTAGGGTTGGGGGGTGGGACTCCGGGCACTGATAAACCTAAAACGAAAAATTAAAAGCGTGGGTGTACTTAATGCTTGTACAGTATTAAAGACAAAATGAAAATGAGGAAAACAGTTCTTCCTTAAAAATGCATTGTGCTCACCAGCTGAGTGCGTCTGTGATAGTTTCTGCATAAGAGCAGCTCTGGATGCGGCATTCATTTCAATGCCACCTCTCTCATATTCTTCATCATCAAGAAAAGACATTCCACCTGAATCACCCCGCTCAGTCACTGGACCAACCTGGAAAGAAAGATTCAACGAACTTAAGATTTGAAGACGATGAGTATGGCCACAACATTCTTACAGATTCTACTTGATGCTGTAGAACGACTAGATTGTCGAAAATTTGGCCCAGGAATTCTATCCAGTGTAGCGACAAAAAACTACAGCACTGATTAGCCTTTATCTCTTTGTTTCTGGACCCTAGACTTGTGCCATATGCTTATCTTGTAAACAGAGCTCTTTAAAAGTTTTGTTCATTTTTTACACCCCCCTCCCCATGGAAATGAGCTTCGGTTCACAAAGCCAGCGTGGATAAACAAAGTTATTCTATCTGTCTTCTATTCATCAGAAAGGTTCACACCTTGATGGGTCTTCCAGCTAGCTCAAATCCATTCATTTGCTCCATAGCTCGCTTAGCACTATCTGGATCTCGGAATTGAATGAAACAATATCCCTTTGAGCGACCGGACTCTGAATCGTGTATCATCTGAACAGTATCTATGATCCCAAATGGTTCAAATATTGCTTTTATCATCGTCTCTGTGATATTAAAATGAAGAGAGCCAACATAGATACGTGTTGGTCCCAGAGGTCGTTTCAACTTCTCTGCCTCCGCCGCAAGTCTGTTCTTCTCTGCTTGGGTCTCCTGTACGATGATTGGCGCATTCAATAACTTCTGTCCTGTGAGCTTAATAGCCTAAAAATGAACAATTGAGATGGTCGAAAACACTCCATATGTATTTTCTTTAAACCTGACCGTTTCCTCTATACTCTAACCAATTGATCAATCAGATCTAGGATTGGTAATTAAAGACAAAGCGCATAGCTGTAGAAATTGTTTAAACCATGTGTCACAGGATATCACTCAGTTGTTATGACGTTAAATTACTCACCAGTGGAACAGCAGATTGGTCGGTAAATTCGACATAAGCGATGCCTTTCGATCTTCGGGAATTGCGATCAGAAATGATTCTCACGTCTCGTACTTGACCAACTTTGGAAAAGAATTCTTCCAAGTCACGTGGTCGTATGTTTCTTGCAAGCTGCATGCAGAACACGGTTCGACGATCTCGTTCTTCAGCTGAAATGGTCTCATCACGAGGCAACACCTGCCAATGACCACTACATAAAAAGATTCTTGTTAGTTGCAAGCAGTTGGCAGGGGTCTTGGACAAAATCGATACGGATACACCGAGCCGTTTGTATGAAGCGTGTTTTGCATGCATTCATTGCTGTACGTGTCCAGTTATACTTGATGCAAAGATGTACAACTTCGTGTGAAAGATGAGCGACGTGTAATCTTGTGTTTGAGCTCAACTTGTTCTAAACTCTGAAGGTGGACAAGCTTCAAATAGATATCATGTTTTTAAATTAAGTCAGTACTGAGAATCAAACTAAGAATCTCATTGGTGAAAGGCACTTGTCCTAACAATCACTTGGAGAGATTCGTACACTAGTTTTCCACCAACCTATCATCACTGCCACTCCGTGACCTTCGTCTTCTTGCTGGCCTCTCATCTCTACTTGGTCGTCTGCGATCCCCGCTCCTGCTCCTCCGACGGCGATCTGGACTTGGACTCCGTCGTCTTCTTTCCCCGCTACGACTTCGTCTTCTATCGCCGCTGCGTCTGCGACGTCTCTCGTTGCTTCGAGATCTAGAAATCATTGATAGGCTCTCAAAAAGTTTCTCACATCAACCAAGAAATTTCTCAAGCTTTTGAGCGAACAATTGTGAGTCGAACCTGCGTCTACGTCTTCTGTCACCACTTCGGCTGCGACTTTTGCTACGGCTTTTGCTTCGTCTTTTACGAGATCTAAATCAAAGAAAAATAAAGAATGTTAAGCTAAAACAGTTAAATACAGCTAAAGCGCAACCAGACTTAATCACTACAAATGCTTTTTTCTCTGGCTGAATATTTCATTATCACTCAAGCCTTCGACTAGCACTATTTGGTAGTATTAGCCACTGTTTTAAGTTGCACTAACAATTTTCTACACATTTTGACTTCAATAAGTCATCCTTAATTCTCTTTATATTTGTGTGGTCTGATTATACACTGTAAATTGAACATCCAATTCTCAAAACGTTTCACAGAATCAAGAATAGGACTCCTTGTTACAAAAAGTCTGAAACCCAACTACGTTGTAGCTAATAACTTCAGTTGGTCTATTTTGTAAAAATGTTCTACGTTTAAAGTATATTTTTAACAAACAAACAAATTAAATATTGATACACTGCTACTTATTCTAGCTGGCAAAACAATTGTTCATTTGAGTGTCGTTTGCAAATCAATATTTCCAAATGTATTATACTATCTAGTCAATAAATACTTGAATATCAGTTATATAAAGGCATTATTGAGCACGGTGTAAGAGTTGTTGACATCCAGGATGGCAAAAATCACCAGTACTACATGGGATCTAAAAAATTTGGTTCTTCCTAGGGTGAAAGAAGAAATACTTGCTCAATAAGGGCCGTACTGTTTAGAACGCTAAAGGGGGTCCTGCTTAGTTTACTTAGTGACTACAATATTTTTTTTTGTTTCTGAATGAATTCATAGAATAAGGCAAAGGTAAAATACTGATGCATTAGAATTATATCTTACACTTAACATACAAAGCTTGGAGTTGTATGCTCATGTATATAATTATAATGCATACTTCAACATTTTGTATTATTTCAGAAACAGTATGCTTCTATTACCAAAAACAATAGAAACTTAACTTGTGGTTTACAATGAAAATAACTGAGCAGAAACAACAAGTTGCAATCTTACCGTCGGCCACGATCTTCGTCGGAGTCGTATTTCTTTGACTTGCCATTATTCTCGGCACTCTAAAAAAGAAAACGGAGTCAAAAAGTTGCACAATGTTTTGAGCTAAAAGAACATCGACCAATTTAGGTATCGTCTTTGCACTCAGTACAACACCTAAACCAAAACAGAATTTTTGGCATTAGATTTAATTTCTGATAGGAAAAAATTTATTCAAGTCAATTTTTAAAACCATTTGCAAGCTTTTTTGGAAGTAAGATTTAGTAATTATAGTTTAGAAACAAGGTAATATTGTGCAGAATTGAGTACAGAAAGGGAGGGGAGCACACTTTTCTAAATTAACTCAGGAAACATCGTCATTGAACCTGAAAAAGATAATTGTTGAAATGAAATGAAATTTTAGGCTTTTTTCACAGTGTGCATTGACGACTACCTCTTCAAGGTTGTAGAGGAACCCACAAACCATATGTCTACAAAAAACAATAGAGGACTTAGACAAAACGAATAAAAACTGCCGGGATTTTGAGACCAATTTCAGACAAAACGTAGTTTCTTTCCCATGTCCGCAATGTCTTTGAGAAGGTCAGTGTGAATTGTGGTTACACAATATTAGTTGAGACGTCAAAAATACCTCATTCTTGTAAGGTGCTTCAAGCATTGCCTCAACGTCAAATTCATCTGCCATATTTCTTGCCTTACTACATTAAATTAAAATGTAAAAATTACTATTTAATAAATGGAGGAACTAGTATATATTATATAATACAAAACAATAGTAACTCCTAATTAAACACTAGTTGCCATGGTTTGTATTGTAAAATTCACAATCAAAGGGAAAATCTGTTAATTGATGTCATATAATGGAATTGGCTGTGGTCAGGACTCAGGAACAGTTTGGTTGTTCACAGTCTATATTTCAATAAACATAGTGGGGCATGGTGTTGAGAATTAACGTTTTTGGCTGGGATTGTACAAAGTTGGTGACTTTCTTGATATACCGTAAAATCTCTATTAAGCCCTCCCTCTCTTTTAAGCCCCCTCTCCATTAAGCGCCCCCTTCAAAGCTATAATTTTCAAATAAGCCCCTCCTCTCTTTTAAGCCCCCCCCCCTAAGAATATTTGCTTGAATTGGCAGTAAAAATACGTAATTTGTATAAAGAAAAGAAATGTTTATCTGTTGACACTACTTTTTTATTAAAAATTAGTATTATACAGATCTGAGAACAGTAGCTGTATTTCATATTTTTGTATTAAGCCCCCCCTCTCTATTTAGCCCCCTCTTGTAGGTTAAAAAATTAAATAAGCCCCCCGGGGCTTAATAGAGCTTTTACGGTATACAAATTTTTCAAACTTCGTATTCTTATACTTTCCGCATTTTACAAAATCTCGGGACAAAACCTTTCAGATTTACTCATTTTGTGATGCTCTTTCCATTTTGACAATGCAAATCATTCTTTTGACTTGCAGGATAGCTCATCCATGCACGCAGGATTTCGAGAGTACAGAAAGTGTAAAAAGCCGCAGACGAGTGTTTTGTGGACGCTTTCCAAAAGTAGGGCAATGTCTCAAAGCGCATGGATGACGCTATACTGATCGCATAACCATCTGGTAATTGTTTTAATATATAATATATAATATAATAATCTTTCTTATCCATCTTTAGTAAAAAAGTACAATGGATTTAAAAATATAGTGTGAGTAATAGGAAGTTACACAGAAAAGTTACAATGGATTAGATGGATAGTGTTAGTATATGCAAGGTTTAAAATTTACTAAAAATATCGGTAGCTGCTAAAAAGTCGAACTTCTAGTTTTTTTCTGGCAAATACCTCAAAGTTTGTCTTTTCCTGATAACTTCTTATTAAATTATTAGTATATTTCTATAACACTTAAACCTTACATACTCAGAAATAACTTCTTTTCATTTCATCGGGCACGCAATTCCATTTCTGGCATATCTATATCTCTTTTGATTTGTTAATCTTCATGCCATGTAGTAGTAATTAATATGTAGCTAAGGTGCCATTAGATCAGGTCAATTTCTGAAAGAGAATAATTTCAAGACATCATTCAATGCACGTCAAGTCAGCGATTGTACTCATTTAAAATATAGAAATAATTTAAAGAAGAATTTTGACATATCTTCTTATGTAAAAACCTCATCTTCATTAATTTACAGTGTTTATATCGAGGTCAGGGATCGCACATATTTACAATATTTAAATCATTTAAAGAATTGTAGCATATCATCTCATGCGAAATCTTTATCATTGATTCAATGTGCATCAAGGTCAGGGGTTGCACAAGTCTAGAATATTTGAATAATTCAAACAAGTATTATTATATATCTTCTTCTGAAAACCTTTTCCCCATTGATTAAAAGTGTCAATGTTGTACGCATTCATAATACTAGGACCATCAAAAAACAAAATGTGGTATATCTTCTTGTGACTAAAATAAACAGCACTACCTTATTAAACAGCACATCTTGCCTCGCAATCATGAAAATTTCTGAAATTGTCAGTACTTCCAAAACATCCGCCGCATTTGAAAGTTCGGCATTTCTTCGCTTGATCATCGTAATACCATCGCTGCAAATTGCGACCACACGGTTCTTCATCGGCTTTCAGTGCACATACATCTGAATTGAGATCAAAATGATATTTTGTTTCAACTGGTGACTATGTATTTACTATGTACAAGTTTCTACACAAATAAAAAGATATAGAAAAAAGACTTTGGTCCAGTCTCCGAATCATATCTCCAATGACTATGTCTTCATCGTGCAAATGTTTGCATAAACATAAACAAAAGATAGAACAAAGAGCGTTTCGTCAAGTTTCCTAACCATGCATGGGTACAATGACAATGTCTTGATCGTGCACCGCGCACGAATAAGCTTGCCTTTCTCACAGTAAGTTTTGCACTAATCCTTGGTAAGGAAACCATTCCAGCCGCTGGGGTGACAATCCCCGGCTATGATAGATTAACAATTGCATGCCTTGAGTTTCATGTCAATATACGAAGAACGAGGCACGGAAATTACTGGAAAAGTAGCACATCTATCGCCTGTAGAAAGTTAAATAAAAGAGAAATGTTCAAATGGCGGTTTACAACGTTATACACGTTCACATGATCGACAATCAGGGAGCTATGAATTTAGCCAAGAATTCAGTTCACCACCAAAGATCAAAGCACATAGACATAAAGTATCACTTCATCAGATCAGAAATACAGGAAGGAAACATCAGTTTAGACTACATTCCATCGGAGGACAATGTAGCAGATATTTTTACCAAACCAGCCAGCAAGGTTAAACTAGAAAGTTTTCAAGCAATTATATTAGGAAAGTGAATTTATGCAGACCTGTCAAGTTTCGGGAAATATTATGCGGGAAGGAGTATCCAAGTTTGCGCCTTTGGCGCAAACTCGGCGAGCGCCGAAGGCGCGAGAACCTAGTGGTGTCTGGGGGCATGCTCCCCCAAAAAATTTTTGAAGTTTGAACCTCGGAAACGCCATTTGCGGCACTCTAAGAGCAGATTTAACCAAAAACTAGCGTCATGAATTAGACATAATTATGGCATTGTTCAGTCTCAAAAATTCCGTCAAAATGTATTTTTTCTTGCGGCGATTTTCGTTCCTTCAAAAACAGTCTAAATTTTTCAATTACTTATGAACGAACCTACACAGCTGTTAAACTGCACGTTTCCTTTTAATAAATATTAATCGAACAGCGGCCTGTAAGTACATTTACTAGTAAAATGGAGTCTGGGGAAATACTTATAAACAGTGCACCCAAATGATCAGCTGTCACGAAAGGCAAGTTATGTTCGGCCAAGAATCCTGCCACCTTCACTTCTGCTGAGCTAATTTGAGCTTATGTAAACCAATATAAACAATTTCTGGCTAAAATAGTGGCGAAATTATTTATCATAAATTATTTTTCCGCTCTTTCATCCATAAATTATGTATAAGAAATAATTTGCATGGTTCAGCTGTAAAGTCGACAACTCGAAATTTTCCGATTTCTGCCTTTTTTTGAAATTGACACAGCAACGACATGTTCGTAGTTACAGTATTTTCTTTTTTGCTTTTTAATTATGACTAGTTAAGTCCAAAAATGCGGGAAGAAAGTTGCTTCATGCGTGGTAGCAATCAAAAATGCGGAAATTTCACGGTAATTGCGGGAAACTTGGAAGGTCTGTTTATGACGCGCGCATACACTTAGGTCAAGAGAAAGGTAAGTTTGCGCGTAAGTTTAAGTTAAGTGTGTAAGAAAGAATATCCTCAGGCCCAGGTCAAACGTCACTCATCTCATGCGCCGAACCTAATGTAAATGAGCTCAGACAAAGACTTTCGGTCATTTG
>JAODVQ020316193.1:0-12084 GCA_025400075.2 Phenganax stokvisi
TCTCTCTCTCTCTCTCTCTCTCTCTCTCTCTCTCTCTCTCTCTCTCTCTACAATACTGTAAGATCATTGTCTACAGAACAATACATACTAAGTCTCAGTGGATCGTAGTAGTACATACATGGGCTAAATTTTGAAATGTTACTAAAGATAGAACAAAACCAATCAATAAAAATAAAATACAGCAAAAGAATGCAATTTTATCCTATTTGTATTAGTATTATAAACTGCTACACTTCCTTTAATTGTTGGATCACACTTCTCAGTTTCCTACATAGCATTTCCCATCATAGCATATTATTTCCTTTCCAAGAAACTCCAGTTATCACATATTCACCTTTACTCATAAGGACACTGTGGTGTGACCCGTCTGGCTTCAAAATACCAGTAGTTAAAACTTATCAGTTTATCAATTAGCGGCGGTCACACCTGTTGCAGGATTTTTTTGTTGTAAATATGATGGCTATGTAATCTAATATAGTGAGATGAGCTGATGTAGGTAGTGTGTGATGTGGGTAAAATGTGTGTGTGTGTGTGCCTCTCGGCTAGTGTTTCTCTCTGAGGTTTGTAGTCTATTAGCTGGTATAATTGTGTTTGAGGTTGAATGATGGTGGTCGGTTAGAGTTGAGTGGGCACGTGATGAAAAACTGTTTGTCTTACACTCTGCAATATTACCTCCCCTCAGTAATAATACTATACCCTCATTCTGCAATATTACCTCCCCTCAGTAATAATACTTTACCCTCACTCTGCATGATCGCCTCAGTACTCCAGATCACTTTTAAGCATTAATAAATCCCAGTGAGCAACTTTCTACCAAAAATTGAGACATTGATAATAATATTATCGAGATTAATCTTTGATGAATATCAACCATAGTTATTTCGATAGTGCCATGAATATTTTTTAAAAATGATTATCAGTCTAATGAAGATCTAGCTAAAATAACTATACCTTCCATACTCATATTATATTAATGATGAAACATACTATGTTATTCACTCCAATGCAGAGAGATGCAGGTAAACACTGATTTATTGAAGGTAAATATACTGTATGTAGTAAAAAACATCGACTCATTGTTTACTACACATTGTAAACCATAATGTCAGTACATGGAGTGTGGAGAGAGGGAGATAGGGGAAGAGGGAGAGATGGGGAGAAGCCCAGATCCCATCTGAGTATAGAGGCGGGGGAATTTCTTGGGAAAGAGTGTCACACTTTGTATACACACTCTTGTGTTGCTCCAGCTTCCCTGCACACTTGTTTACTGATCACATGATGCAGGACCGAATGATAGCACCAGTTAGGGTACATATTAGGAACTATATGAGAGAGACAGGAGGTGAGGTGAGGGTTTCCAGCAAGCCTTGCATGGCTTGCCGTACCTAAAGAGGCCAGTGGTTAGAGTAAGTTGAAGACTGCTCCCAGAGTATGCAAATACCCCGGGCGCTGACATTCCAGACAACAGTCTGTGTTACTTCTCATACTCTACTCATTTCTCACTCTCTCGCTATATTCCTGTGGTAGTTGTATTATTCCTTCAGTTCCAACTATATCATTACTAATACTACTCCGCAAGTCTGTGACTCTCTTTTCCTCCTCATGAAATTAAAAATCCTCTATCTCCACCAGACACAAAGCGGGCCGCTGACTGTATGTGACTAAATACGTTCATGATAAAAGGGTCTGAGTGTCATCTTCATATGATGGAATGCTTGGGAAATTATTGACACAACAGCGACCGACACTTGTCCAACTCTCACATATATATTCATATAAAACAGTGGATAATAGATTTGGTAAAAACAAATTCAAAGAACGGGGATTGTTTGAGGCAGCCAACGCACAACACAGGGCGGTGTCTGTCATGTACAAAGATGGCCGAACAGTGGAATTGGTAGTCACCGAGGCACCTCAGAGACTGGAGGATTTTTTAGCATCCTGGCTGGGAGAGTGGCGGCCCTCCGCTTCCCACTTGACCTCTCCCCTGATCTCATCTCCATGTCTACCACATCAGACGTGAAACAACTTACCCCCTCGTTAACCTAACCAAGGAGAGGCTCCAAAAATAGAATCACATTAGTGGATGAGTGCCGAGTATAAGGAAATTCAGAATGCGATTACCAGTCCTGTAGGACTATACGTCATGCACACACAGAGAATAGAGAGGTTCTCTCAGAAGAGGAATTCCAAGAAAACACGCCCTCACAATTGCAGCCACACACGAATTATGAAAGATTAGAGGATCTGGTTTCGTTGTGTGAGAAAATGGGGCGAATGCGTGACCAAGGCTTGGCCCTCAGCCACTGACCGTGGTCCCTCCAGCACGAGGCCCACTCGTTGGGAAATTTGCAGGGGTACAATACATACCACGCAAAGGTGTGCTCTAGCCTAACACTGAAATTCATACCAATTGCTTGGAAATGTGCTGGGGTGTTGTGTGCTCACCGCCTCATTACGCCAGTGTTGTACACTCAGCTGAACTGTTTGTGTGTGTGTAGAGCCAGGCACCACCTGGCTCAAAGGACCGTCTTATAAGTACGTATCACGTCTGTTAACTCCCCACGCCCAACACAAAAATTCACCACAGGTTATCCAACAACGTTGGACACTCACAATGGTCAACCGATGTATCACGAAAGAAAGAGTCCTCTCACAATGACATGTGCAAGAGCATCATGTGTTGCATAATAAAAACTATCGTGTAGTGAGCCAGACCCCGCACTGTCTCTTAAATGAAGGGACCTTTAAATGCCTAAATACACTTAAGGCGGGTTCACAATACAACGTTTGGTGCGAGCGTCGAGCATTGATTACACTGACGACGCTGGGAATAGAACTTTTTCTATATCCAGCATCACAATGCTCGTCCCCAATGTCATAAGTGTAACAATGTACGACCATTCACAATTACACAACTCTCAGTATCACTTGAGCCCATCGTCATATTGTTAGTCTGTTTTTTCAGTCAGAAAATAAGAATGAAGAGAAGTGCAGGGATTGTTCAGGAGCATTACTCCATAAAATAGACTGCACCAACAATAACAAGGCAATCCTGGACCTCCCTACTTCTGCGGGCATTTGATAATTGTGTCAGAAATAATTCCATGATAAACATCTTCTGCATCTCAAATGACGTACGATGAAAGTTTGCACAGACTCCTTTTTCTTTCTCCATTCAGAACTAGTACGCAAGCTGTTTGATCATACGCGCATGTATTATAACTTATAGCATAATGTTGATCTCAGTTATGTATGATATCTTTAAGAGGGTATGAGTAGAGGAAACATGTTAATGACTGGAGGTGAGCTGGTCATGCATCACCCACAACTGATGGGTGTTAATCTCAGATACACACACACTCACACACACTTCCAAACCAAAGAGTGTTTCTATACAGTCAATTAGGCCAGCGGACACATACAAACACACAGCCACCAACTCAGTCCCAGACCAGACACTCGTTCATCCTTACACTCTGGCCCACTCTTGCTTTCACCTGCACATACATACACAGCAGTCTGACACTCACACACATGATGAGAACATCACACACAGTGTCGTTGGAGATGAGAGGTTTGTGTGTGAAAAGAGTGGGCCCTCTTTGGCTGGAATCGTTCACTGAGAAATCAAATAAACTGCCATAACGATCATTCAAACACCTACTCTGCTGCCGGAACCACCTTTATTGGATTTAGAGCCAATTTGCATGTGTATTAACCGAGTCCTTGATAATGGACCAAATGTTATTGAATGTGTGTGCATACACATGTTACTAATATGAATGGTTGATGGATTTCCCTCGCCACAGACACCAAAGGGGGGAATTTCCTTCTTTGACTAATCTCGTTACTTTTTAGTTAAAATGATTTTACGTACAATATTTTTGCTTGAAGCAATTACAGACCATCCGATTATGGAGACCCTGTTTTAGGGACAACCACCATACAAAATACACTGTTTTTACCACACATTAATCAAAAGGAACAAGAGTGCTTAGAATATATGGATCGGTCTCACGCTTTAAATTTCATAAGATTTTTCATATGCTAGTATGTAGAAGTAAGTAGAGAAACAACAACACAAGGCAAGTGCATTACAGACAACACAACTACATCCAGAACAGTATAGCACTTAGACTCTGAATCACCCATAAGAACACTTGCCTGGAATTCACAGTGTTGAGGGTTTTGAGACCCATCCAGCAAGGTTAACCTGCTCAGTTTGTCTTGTATCATAAGTTTCCTTTCTCTACATATTATATCATAGAAAGGAAAAGACAGTCAACCTCCAAATGCATATGCCTGGCATTCAATGGCATCACAGCAACTCAATATTATCAATTAAAGGAAGCACAACTGCTTATGAGGGCTAAATTAAGTGCAAGTGGAAGGAAATTTGCATTCTTTAACTGTATCCCATTTTTGTTCGATCTTTAGTATAAAGTAGCCATTAGATAAAAGCAATTGGTGACCCCTCATCATAGCATGAACAACAGACAACCATTCACATCCTAATCTAGATGATTCTCACACATGGTGATAAGTCATGTAGACCACATTCTGATACCCTGATCACTAGAGTACAGCTCCATTATATCACATATACAGCACATGCAATATTAGTCACGATGACTTCTGCAGCAGCTCATCTGCACATATCTCGAGTGCCTCTCTGATGGAGAAGACGAAGCAAAATGTTAAAAATGAACCGTTGTAAGGTAAAGGCTGATCTGAGGTTCATTAAGGAGGGGCAAGGGGGTACTCACACTCTCAGAAAGCGTACACTATAAATCACCCATTCTTGAACTACAGATGGTCCTCCTCAACCTCAATTCCTGTTTTAACTTCAGTCCAGTGTTTCTGACACTCATAGTACACAACAACAGGAGTATTTCCCTCACTTGACACTCCATACAAGTTGTTATGATAGAATCACACCAACCTATTATCAACCACAGTGGCAAATTCCTACAGGTGGTTGTTGTTCTTTCCCCTCTCCAGACTATCTCAGACTCAGAGTACCCTGACTATTACAACAACAATTACAAAAAGTAAACATTAGTATGTAGGTGGTTTTGCTGGGATTACGTGAAGGAAGTCGGCCACCTCAGCTGTTCCACAGATGTACTCTACCTTCAATGATACATTTCATCAACCCACGTCCAATCACAACGAAAAACAACTTAATTTCATCTCACCAGCAAAGGGCACAAATACTGATTCTGAATTCAGTCTAGCAAAGACATGAAGTGGAGAACTGATACAGTCAGAATTGATCACTGCGTCTTTGTCATACTGATGCTGCGTACACCATACATTAGGTTCTAAATTACCGCACCTTGAGTAATGACTTCATAAGGATATTTGACTGATACTGATTTGTGTTTTGTAGTCTTACTTCAACTACTGCCTTCTGAGTTGCTTTGGTAGCTCAGTTGGTCGAGTGTTATCACCAGGTGAGTGGGGTGTCGTGGGTTCGAGTCACACTTAAGGCAACTCATTGTTCTTCGGGAAAAGTAGCTGTCATAAAACTGTAGTTGAATTGTTTGATGTGCCTTTGTTTTTACTTCCTATTTACACTTTGTCATTAGACAGTTAGACAGTATTAAAGGAAGTGTATCACTATATAAAGGCTATTTTTAATACACGTGGAACGAAATTGCATTCTTTCACTGTATCCCATTGTTCTTGATTGGTTCACTCTTTTTAGTTAACGTTTGCTGAATTTAGCTCTTATATACAGCTACACTTCCTTTAACAATATTGCATATCAGCATAACAAGTGGAATAACACCACGACGTGCCATAAAGATAGAGAATTGGGACTCAAAGTTGACGGCAAATGTGAGCCTAGATTTATGCACGTATCGATCTTAGACCCTCTCCCACCTGCCACATCCTACTATGCTCATAATATTCAGTTTAATAGGTGCCCTATATGACACACAAAGTAAAAAATACACACCCTCTAATGAGCTTCATCTCTCACTGTTTTCCCGACACACGCAATACACAGCAGAACAATTAACATGTAACATGAATTGATTTTTTGTGCGGGTCACGTACGCGCTACGTGCAGTTTGGGGGTAGAAACAGCTCGATTCAGAGGGGGGCGAGTGGGCGGTCGAAGAATTGGTGAGCTACCTCAGTCACTCGTCTCCTCTTGACACCGCGGGTGAATCAAAAACATGTGTACGGGAACAACAACTGATATATTCTACATATAAAGCTGGAAAGTCAGAATGCCCACACGTGAAGGCAACAATTGCATCACGACATGGAACCAATTAAAGAGTGTAATGCCACGAAGAGATATCGAGACTTGAATAGGAAACCCATTTCTGTGTCCCCAACAGATCCCCCCACCTCTCACTAGACACTCCCTTAACACCTCATCCCATCCACAAAAAAATCACTCCTCTGCAATAATATTTTTCCCGTTCCCAGGACAGCGGCCATGGTTGCAGGCTATAATGGTCCACCAATCATTCCGTACTAGGAGGTGAGGCCATCTCAATGGGCTGGGTATGTTAAGGTCTTAATCACATTAAACTGTTTGCCACATGTTAAATCATCAGTGCATTGCTAGGTGCCACCCTAGCAACAATCCAATCCTTCCAAACTTTATAACTCAATTCAACACTGTATTAGGAATATGATATATGTTTGTGGTAATAAAGTGGAACCTCTTAACATTAGGCCTTTATAGAGCGGCCAAACTCTCTACCACGGCCAACATGCATGGAATGGAATTTTTCTCCTTTACCTGCCATACATTGGAACCTCTATAAGTGGTACCTCTCTACTGCGTCCCCGAGTGAACATTCGCATAGATTTCAACTCTCTCAGAGCGGTCAAACGCACAACACCTCCAGTCAAAAACCACACCTCCGCGTCCATATGCCTACACTACTGTTTTACAGTAAATTTGCTGCTTCCCACAATTGTTAGATTGTGCAGTTAGGTTATTGAGTGCATTTTTTTCATCAATTTATCCTATTATTCACAAATCTAAAGTGTTTTATGCATAACCTCAAACAGAGGCCAAAACTCCCGTCCCCTTCCACTGTAGATTGAGTGTACTAGTTATATAGCAGTTAGATTCAGAAATGTCACTGACGGTAGAATCATCCAATAAAGAGTTGATAGAAGACAATAACAATGGGATACAGTGATGTGAATTTGCTACACTGCAGTACATACTATGTAGTATACACTGAACCTGACGTTCCATCATGCATTTATACCTTCCAATGACAATGAAAATTTACCCACTATGTCTAGCGATTACAGTGAAACAAGGAACTGATGCAGATATAGGCCTACAACAGACACTCTTTGCTGACACACTAGTATGCTACTACACCTCCACGATAAAAGGAACCTCTCTACATAGGGACAAAACTATAGTGCTAGAAGTTATCTTACACTGTAAATACTAGAGCAATGTGAACCAAGCTGAGACCATAGTAAACACTGGTATTATGATAGAGAAAGAAGGTGGAGATAGAGTGGATTATACTACCAGTAACCCACCATTTGGAGGGGATCTCTCTGAGCACTAGAGGATGTGGACAAACCTTTCAACAGAGATTCTCAATAGAGAACAGGTTACACATGGACAACACTCCCACTCCTGGCATACACTATAATATTATGTACTAATAGGGGAATATGAGCATTGGGGGAAGGAAATGATAACAGAGAGAAAGATAGATACTAGAAGATATTCCTCTGGAGTGAGAGGAGGGGGTGAGGGAATCATAAGCTTATACTAGTTCCTAGTGCTTCCTTTACTCGCCTGGTCCAGTCCCATTTCCAATGAATTTTACTCTACTTAGGCCCCTCCCACATCTTCGAATGGGTCACAGATAATAGTTAATGATTCTCTCACTCTGTCCTATGATTTACCTCTACGAGGCCTGGGACATTCAAATGTAGTTACCGCAGTTCGAATGGGCTTCGTGAGCCCAGTAGTGAGACCACTCAGAGTTGGGCATGAGAACAAAGAGAGAGAGAGGGGGAGAGAGGAAGAGCTCACTGTTCTTCTTCTACTAGAGGAGAATGCCTTCTTGAAGGGATTCCTGAGAGGGATGGGAAAGAGAGAGAGAGAGAGAGTGGGTGGCAAAACAAGCACCACAAATTATAACTCTATTAGCACAACTAATAGCACACAAACACTCTGAATTTCAGGAGAGCCGATACTCACGTACGCAGGGGAATTAATAGTTTTGTTGTTGACTAAGAATTAGCAATAATTCTTATTCTGACTCAACCACAAACAGTGGAAAGAATGTTCTGCACCAGTCAGTGGGTGGCAGTAGACTAGGTATATAGAAAAATGTGTATACTATCAGGAAGAAAGTATTGTCAGCAGAAAAGGGTTTAGGCTAGACACAATTGATGCCAGGAGGCCACTCTGTGCCAGTCGCAAACAGTGACACTGACTGGTTGTCGATTGTGCTCGCAAGAATGCGAGTGTTTGGACGAGTTGATGTGCATGTTTCATATCAACGTGTTCACAGACGGCTAGTGTTTGTGTTTAGGTCAGACAGCAGCAGCTATGTAGCTATGATCTGTTTACGATTCCGATCCTACCGCACCGCGTGCTACTGGCGGATCACACTTTTACTTTCACTTGTACCCGGAAAATGTACCTTACTCTAGTCGTAAAGATCACTTACCAACTCATGGCGGCAGGGAAAACGAGTTGTTTACCACCAGACAAAGAAGTCCTCTCGAAAAAGCTTTCAACTCTAATTAGCGCGCGCCGCACAATAGCGCATGCGCAAAACTTTTCAGCCCCATTGTGTAAAAATAATTATTGTTTTAAAAAGTGTGTGATTGGATGAAGGACTTTCTATACTAGGTAGAGGGAGATGTATGAGAGGAGAGACCACAGGGAGGCAGAGAGAGGATGGCTGTAGAGTGCTTGGCAAACAGAATACACGATATCTCCTGGGAGAAGAGAAAGGGAACATTCATGATACAGACTCAACTAAAGTTTGAGAACAGACATACCTTGCAGAATTCTTCCAGCACAATAGCACCTTCCAACAGATCATTATGTGGCATACTGTGAGGATTGAAGGAAAGTGTATGACAAATACCACACACATTATATACATACAGTATTGGTATATATAGCAACTCCAGAATACAGGGACAGCCTCAAACCACTCTTTCAACACTTTGCTATTAAGTAGAGTAAATATATAGAGACAGTGCCTCTCTAATCAGGACAAAATGCTGGAAAAATAATTGAATGTTAGTTGTTTAGAGATAAAAATGCATGAAAACCAGCAGAAACTTACATAGGTAAAAGGGTACAATAAAACCATCAAACAGCAAGCAAGTCAAATTTTCACTAATCTACCTATATCGTATGTACACTGTATAGTACCTCAGCAGGTCTGAGGTAGCACGGCCAACCATCCTCTTCCTCACCTCCCTCAGATTGAATTGGAACCCTGGAGACCTCTCGGCATGTACCCCCAACTCTCCACTAACCTGTGTATTAACAATGAAATAGAATTTACACCCAAACATGACAAACTAGGTACATATATAGTAGATTGCTTGCTTGCTTGCTAATTGCTTGTTTGCTTGCTAATAGCTTGTTTGCTTGCTAATCCTATTGCTAACGAAAGGAGCAAACACAATTAGTCATGTTAGGAGAGGCCACCACGGTTGCTAGGAAACCTACAAATGCTGCTAAACACTGTTTAAACATGTGTCTGATGAAGATGGTTTAACCCACGCAGCTCATGCATCCAATGTAATGTGATGCAGTTAATTTCACAACTGCCTATTTTGTATGACAGGAGGTGTGAATCAGATGTTATTACACCTACAGTAACACATGCACCACATTTACTAGTACACGTAACAATGCTGACTAACATTGTGACTCCAGAGTATAGTGCGTGCTAGCACAGTCCAGTTATATTCATCTCCCTTGTTTTGCATAGTGGCGTTACGTGGCCCCAACTAGCTGGCTGTATCTGAGTGTCATGGGTTCTAGTTCCACCCAGAGAAGTTCTTTTTGTTGAAAAGAGCTGCTCTGGATGGTTATTGAATTGTTTGCTGTAAACTTTCCTTGTATTGATGTTTCATATAAAAAAATTTGACTCATACAGCACAAGAGCCTTATTGAAGCTAACAAGCAATAATTCAACTCTAAACCAATCACTGTTATAGCACAAGTATTAGTAGTACCATGTACCCCATACTGTGTCCATTATAATTCAGTTAGACACTCAGATACATAGCTAATAGATACTAGGAGAATCTTGTGACCATTTTTAGCTTGTGCTATATTCCTATGTACGTTGTGGGAATCATGGACGTTGTTCACGTAAAAACTGCCACGATTTACGTAGAGCACATGCAATACAGTCAGTCAACTACAACACTCAATATGGGTGGCTCACTACACTCGCAATAAGCAGTCTTTGATTAAAACAGCATTATCATGAATGGTATCATAGCTAGCTCTCAAGAACCTCTATCACAGGACACCATTAACAGTTGAACCTCCGAATAAGGACATCTATCCTTGGTAAATTAGGCAGAATTTAATGTGCTTATGTAGTCCACAAGGTTCCACTGCACACAGTAATATACACACAACACAAACCTTCTTTAGAATGGAGAGGACAGAGTTTTGAGAGGATGATTGAGGAGAGAATAACTGGTCAATGATTGGATGAGAGAATGAAGCCAATTGTGAAAAGACAGATGTCAGTAACAGATTCACTTCATATGACTGAGAACACAGAGAGAGAATATGTACATAATGAAATTTACTTACATATACTGGTTATACTAAATTACTCTTCAGACTATAGTAGTGGAACACCCCAAAAATGGCTCTCCATAACAAGGACAATAAGAAACTAACTGTACCGGAGAAATCCAATCCCTCCCCCTCTCCAAGTTAGCATCTGGGTGACCACTGGTAACATATCAGGAGATCTGTCATACTCAGTGTCCTTGCTCGACCTACTTTGCTCTGCTATCCACTATGAATTCCATTTCTCATCCAATTACATAGCTTGCAATATAGTCCGTATATTATTACTCCCTCTTGTCTTTTTGTACTTCCACTCTGTGACTGACCACTCATTGCTATGTATACTAGTCAGTGTGATAGGTTTAGTAATCTCTTGTATTACTTCCCTCTAGCCTAGCCAATACCTGATCTAATAGTCTCTCTAGTTTAGAGAGAAGAACGGGCACCAGGACTCCTTGATCTCCTCCTGCTACAGCCTCACTCTTTCTCTCTGTTCCACTGGTAGGCAGAGGACTTTCTTCCTGTGACAGACTCTCAGGCAATGTCAGTACTCCTGGTTCACCTCCTTTCTCCTCCTCTTTACCACTACCATTATCATCATTCCAGGATTGAGTCAGGACACGACACTTTAAAACCTATGACACACCAATTGTGAACAATAAGAGGTGTATTGGGCTTCGACATAGAGCTCTGACTATAACTGGCTATTAGTAAATCCTATTTAGTTTAAAGGCACGAGTGTGCTGAGTGAATTATTGGCCAACACACAGTACTGATGACAGAGAACAGACTTTTTCTATTCTTCAAGATCATTCACAATTTTTACACTACACTCGTAATACTCATGCCATCATTGTATTGTTAACTATGTATAGGCTTGGCATGGCATGTAGCAGAGCACCCATGGTGTAGCCGAGCACCGTACTCCTGACAACAATTCATTTCAATAGGGAGCAGAAATTATACAATTGAAAGACAGACATCTCAGATCATGCATAACATATGTACCATCTTATAACTGTACTTCTAGGTAACCAATGAGAAACCCCTACTACTGTATGTATAATATACATTACAAGCAAATGATACCTAATCCAGCAAAACACACTCAATCCACACTCCTAATCCTTACTACTGCATAACACAGAGAACAACCAACCACTACTACTCTGCCAGCTCACCTGTTTATGAGCGTCAATGAGGTAATCCTCAATACCAGGATCTCCAGTCACTACCTCTGCTGACAATAGGTCCACTGGTACCAGTGATAAGTAGCTATAGGAGGA
>JAODVQ020316512.1:0-12081 GCA_025400075.2 Phenganax stokvisi
CTCTCTCTCTCTCTCTCTCTCTCTCTCTCTCTCTCTCTCTCTCTCTCTCTCCAGGGAGGACCTGAAGAGAGGTCATCAGAACACACCTGAGTATCCTTTCCTGGAAAAGATATTGATGGGAGACCAACGGACCAATCTTAGAGCCCAAGTTGGAGAGAGATGTTCCAGTGTAGAGGAACAAGTGGCCTGTCTCATCTGTCACGCCACTGATCCTAACATACTGGGTAGAACATGGGCCGGGTGGGAACCTTGGGCTTAGCTCCCATATATCTTATAAAATCAAAACACACTCTTAAAAAACCAAAACTCTCTTATGTTTTACGTTATGTTTTACGTTGTGTACTTTCTATAATACTCCATTATTTTTTCTTGATAATTAAGTATGTGTTTATCAGTGTGTTTTTGGATGATTTAAATATGATAGTTGTCTAGATTTGTTTATTCTAGTAACCAATGGCAACGCCGTCTCCTCGTTTATCAGACCCCGCCCACCAGACATTCATTGCTTTCCTCTGTTCCTTTTCTCCTCCATTCATCATCATCACACAGTTGCCACCACCTCCACCTCCTGATGGTCTGGAGCACACAATCTGCCCCCTACCAAACACCATACGATCAAAGCCTCTCACAGGGCCAGTCACACTGTGTCCCAATCGGCTCAGTTCGCCCACTGCCTCACGTGATATTCCCTCCTCCAAAGAGACTGCCGACTGTTCAGTGGATTCCAGATTGATACAGAATCTAGCTGCATCCAGTGCCGATTGGGGATCCATTCCATGGTCTATCATATTTAATAATACCTGGTATGACAGAGTAGGAGGAGGAAAAGGATCAGATTGTGGTGGTGATGTGAACATGTAAGCAGTGTTAAATTAGTAGACATGGGGTTCTCTTGTTCAGTAGAACCTCATTAAAGTAAACTCCAGGGGACCAGCTTATGTTCACGCGTAACAGGAGTTTGTTTAAAGAGTAGCTCTAGTATAAGTATATGTGTATAGAAGGGACTTGAGAGTTAGTTCATACTAAAGAGGTATTTCATATTTATAAAGCTAGTGTTATCAATAGTTATACTGTGCTTACTTGAACATGTCCCTGAGGTTGCATGAAAGCGCCCATGACTCCAAACCCAGCATAGAGCTCTCCAGACTCAGCCCAGGTAGCCATTCCTGGGATGATCGTGTGATACGGTCTCTTACCTGGTGCCAGACAGTTTGGGTGGGCCGGGTCAAGAGAGAAGCCAGCCCCTCTATTCTGCAGACAAAAGTAAAGTGAAAACCTCTCTGTAACAGACATATTGATACAATTAATAGTGGAACCTACAACAAGGGGCCCTCCTAGATAAGGACAACCTCTCTACAATAGGCACTGTGCTATCCTTTGCTAATAGATTATTTCAACTTCTGAGATAGGGACAACCCCTCTATAAAGGACAGAGCCATTGATGCCTTGTTCGGAGGTTCCATTGGTACCAAAGTGTCCCTTGTTCAGAGGTTCCACCATATGGACTTACCTGTAGAGAAAAACCGCAGCCTTCGGGTACAAGACCGGTACCAAATCCATTGTAGTTACTATTGATGAATGAGCAGACATTACCCCAGCTGTCAGAGACTGTTAGATATTCTGTGTCACCTCCGCAACCTTGTGGCTCTCCTTTCTTACATACTGATAGACATCTACATATAGCAGAGTGGACACTTGGATTCTTTCGCTGTATCACATTGTTGTAGATTGGGGTTTTTTTCTATCTTTAGTGTAAGTTTTAAGTTTAGCACAATACTATTCAACATCTGTACAATGGAATCAAACACCAGGGACCAAGCTTATACGTGTTCATATGAAAAGGAGTTTGCTAAAGTATAGTTTTAAGTTTATAGAAAGGAATTTTGAGTTAGTTATACTAAAGGGGGTATTATTTCCATGATATATAGCAGTTTTACTAGATCAAGGTATCACTGAACTCTATGGTATATATAATACCTGTTTGGGTTGATTAGTGCTCTCCTGTGTGCTGCATAAGTCTTACTAAGTAGGTCGACAGTAGGTACATTGTAGTGAGAGGGATCTGTACAGTACCACTGACTGTCAGCAAAGGCTAGCCGGAGGGCTTCAATTAGTGTGTGTAGGTACTCCCCGCTATTGTGAGTCATTTCTGTACAATACCAGTCAAAAAGAAATGCATTATAATAATAATGTATGCCAATCAAGACTTAGTTAGAACTAGCTATGTATGTATGTAAGGCTCTATCTGAACAGATAGAGAGAAATGAGCTCATGAATCTATTTAATGGGCACCTTTGCTTTACCTAGGACTCAAATTCAATTACACTTTTATATTATAGACTTATGTATGCTCCCTTGAAAATGAATACATTGGGAAATGAGCTCACTAGATATATCATAGTCTTCCAGTATATTGAGTGCAATGAGAGCCGTGATGCCTTGTCCGCTGGGTGGTATTTCCCACACATCAATTCCTCTATAGCAGGTCTTGATCGGCTGGTCGTAGGTTGTGGTGTGGTCGGCAAGGTCCTTGAGACTCAGAGCTCCACCGTGTCTCTGTACACAGTCTACTATAGCACTGGCTATTCTTCCTCTATAGAATCCTTCCTTTCCATGTTCAGCTAGTTCCTAAATAGTGCAGTCCTAATAGACCATTTCTCTCAGCTAAACTTAGTCTATGCAGTACAAGTAAAAGATACTCTTTAGCGTTTACATTTATCTACAGCCTCTCCATGTTCAGCCAGTTCCTATTCAGTGCAATCTAATTTACTTTTCCACTTAACACAATGAATCACCCTATTCCTAGCCTACTCATGTGGTTTGGTTATTTGGTCCCAAACATTTGATTTAACTGTGTATTCCTCTCGCCAGTCCATACATAATATAGGTATAAAGGGTGACCTTTAGGATTGTATATATTAAGGTATAGCAGGTGCAGTTCTACAGGCTGAAATTTCTGACATTATGATCAACCACTATGTAAGCTCTATGGCTTAACTAACTCGGAATGTATTGGCAAGATGGGGCATTCTCATGATGTCACCAGTTCTGGGAGCTTTTCCTCCGAATAGGAGATCTTGGCCGTGGATATTAGTGGGCGGGGCCTTGAGATCACATGACCCTCGTTCCCATAGTTCTGACGTCACGGGTGCCACTGGGTATCCCTCCTCTGCTAGTGTAATGGCTGGTTCCAGTATTTCTTTGAGCGACAGCTGCAGTAGATTAAGTTAGCCTAAAGTATGTCAGCCAGCCTGTCCAAGGCAGCTGGCTTTAGTGAGTCTTATTTGGGGCAGCTAGTTCTATTCAGGCCATCTAGCTTTTAATCCAGGTCAGCTCTAGCCCCTATGCTGGGAAAAACCTGCATTCTGTATACTACTGTTTATACATATAATATTTCCTAACTTTTAATCTACCCCCTTAGCAATAGCATACTATTTAGCTAATAATCTATAGAGCAGTATTTTACTCGTACCTTTCCAGAGCCCATTGATTCAATGGTGTCGACCCAGCCAGCAGCAGCTCCTGGTACTGTTACATTGTGGGCATGTTTAGAGGGCAGTGGACTGTCAGCACTGTATCCTTGAGATGCCAGTAGATCTAGAGACGTCTTATGAGGCGCTCGACCACTAAAACCAATTAATGTTAGAACAACATTAGATAATAAATTTGACAATTGATTGGGCACCAACAGAAACGTGTGCTTGTGAATAATGTAGATACCTTCCATTAATTCCTCTGACAGTATTCGTGGCTGCGTCGTAAAAGAGGCAAAAGCAATCCCCTCCAATTCCGGTTGAACATGGTTGAGTGACATTTAACGCTGCTGCAACAGCAACTGCCGCATCAGCAGCGTTCCCGCCTTTCTTCAGCACTGAGATACCTATGTCGGCAGCCAGAGGTTGACTGCAGGCCACGCATCCGTGCCTGCTGAGCACCGGAGAACGTCTTCCAATAAACGACATCGACATTTTGCATGAGAAGGCGTGGCTGAATGCCCATGCGCATAACTTTAGCCACCTTTGAACCTCAAATAAAATAGCACGTGGTGGCTACTCTCCTCTAGTGGAGGTTAAAAAGAAGAAGAAGAAGAAGGTGGTGTGCGATGACTAGCTTTCGTCTTTTCGTCTCTTCTCTTTGGCCGCCATTGGAGTATTCGCGTGTACCACTATGGAGAAATATACTGTCTCTCCCCTTACGCTCTTCTAGTCAACTAGCAAGGTAGTAAAAAGATTTTACTTACCACATGACTGTCTAGTTTTCCGGGGGTTTTGTGTGTGTGCGTGGTTTATAGTGACGAAGTGGTTGTGGGTGACTCCGGTAATGAAGAAGTCAGTCATCAGGTCGTAAGAGGAGCTAACAGAACTATAGTTTGTTACCATCCACCACAGAACATCTCTTACCACAACACTAGAGTAAGTCGTGGTTCAGAGAACTGGCCTGAATATTTTTTATCTTTCAATGTGTAGCCTTTTAGACGGCGGAAAGTCTGGGAGAGAGACTCATTGACTGAAGAAGAGGTGAGAGTATTGTCTACTCTAATTAATGCCTCCTATTATTTGTACTCTGACCTTGGGTCTGAACAGATTACTCTGGTTAGGAAGCTGAGAGAAGAAGATGGCGGAGTGTGGAGTGCACATGCTCTCTCTCGACTACTGAATGTCAGTCCTGGCCTCATTGGGTATGTGATATATACACATTGTAGTACAGATTCTAAAGTGTACTCCTAACTGTGACTATTATGTAGTTCTTTCTCACCTATCCTTGTGTTCGACTTACATAGCTGGTCAAAATATAGCATTAACAAGAGAAGTATTACAAGTGGTCATTAATTGGAATCACTAGTCATAGAGCCAACTGCAATGCTCAATGTTTTGCCAAGTTCTATAGCTCTGATATGTATGTAGTTGTGGTAGGTATGTACCACGATGCCATTTTCTATTGCTCTGTTGTGTATATAGTAAGTTGACACCAGCAACAGAGGAGAGGAGGAAGGAGCTCTTTGAAGAGAGACAAAGACTGAAAAACATGAGGAGACATGCACGAAAACTCTACCTCATAGAGAGACAGCAGGTATGTACATATTCAGATCCTTTTAAGTCTGTTCAAGACCACGATGTCATAATGACATCATACTATATATATTTGCGTATTAGGGAGCAATGATGACCAAATCTTAGGACACCTTCTGATCAAATGATGAGCCATTTCACATTTATCGCTGAGCTCCATTTACTATTATACTGGACTTTTATTTTTCTATTTAATACCCACCCAATAACGTGAACACCACAATTTCCCACAGACGAGACAGAAAAAGTTAAAAGAATTGCTGGCCACAAACAAGTATTCATTTCCGTCGGCTAGAACAGATGCTACTAACTAATCCAATCAGCCTGCCATGTAAAAGTTGTTTTGTTGTATTAAAAAATATATTTACAATCACACGAGAATTGTAACTATGTAATTACACACACTTTTAAAAGCTGGGCACCTAATTGGAAAGTGTTGGATGCTGTACAATGTTGTTGTCATTATGCTAAATAAAGGAAGGGGGTGTGGTCATGACATCATCGTAGTCTGACAGTAGGCTGAGGTCTGAATACTTTGTCGTTGATGGTTTCATCATCTTCTCCTAGATTTCTTTGTACCGAGAGAAAAAACGAGAAACCCCCATAAACTTGCTTGTGTATATATATACAGTTTAGGGCCAACAGTGGACTATCATATTTATTAGCCTTTGTCTGTGCCAACAGTCTATCATTACATGGCCCTTTGTACAATCATATGCCTTGAACGAGCAAAAACCATCTTATTGGAGCACAAACTTATTGCTCAGAGGTTGAGATTGAACTACAGTGGAGCCTCTGAACAAGGGACACACTTTAGTTCAAACCTTTGTGGAACCGCTGAAGAGGGGACACACTTTAGTTCAAACCTTTGTTCAGACCACAGTAGAACCTCTGAAGAGGGGACACACTTTTGCCAAAAGTTTGTGTCCTAGCCTTGTTAGAACTCCATTGGTACTGGGTAGACAGAGTGTTACTTGTAAAGCTGCCCAAGGGTCCACTATGAGAGGTTCCACTGTATATAGACACACTGTCACACTTGTGCCAAAAGTTTGTGTCCTAAATAGCCTTGTTAGAACTCCATTGGTACTGGGTAGACAGAGTGTTACTTGTAAAGCTGCCCAAGGGTCCATCCACTATGAGAGGTTCCACTGTATATAGACACACTTACAGGGGTTTGTTACGATGTCTGGTTTTTCCGGTCTCTCCGATGTGTGGGTAGCGTTTGTGAGCAATGAAGGACATTACGAGGAAGAACACTATCACTGCCACTGACACTATTGGTAGAGCTATTGCCACTGTAGAAAGAAAAAAGACATACAGTCTGACTGTCCCTATCTCAGAGGTGAAATGTACAAGTAGTGTCCTTTACAGAGAGTTTTTTTCCTATATATCATGCCTATGTATCCTTATTGGAGGTATGCATAAAATAGAAATTTAGAGATTTTGGTGCTCACGTTCAATTCTAGTAATTTCCTTCTCTTCCTCTTCATGCTCGACCTCTTCCTCCTGCTCCTCAGCCACATGCAAAATCTCGGCAAAAATTCCAAAAAGACACTCTCCTTCTCCTTCGTTCCCCTCGTGGTAGAGCTCCGTGTGGGGCAGACATTCCTTGCACTCTCTCTTCCCTCCTTCCTCCTCACACTCTGCACAGAACCTTATGCCACACGCTGGAAGAAGAAAAGCATTGCTATACAGTGGATGTTAACTGTCATAGTAAAAAAAGGAATAAATGCTATATACAATTTTATTGCTAGACCATGGAGTATATAAGACTGTTGTAATGAGGTGAATGGGTACCATAGGAACTCTTTCTGTAGGTTCAGATAACAGTGGTTTAATGGTTAAGTTGTGTACAATGAAGCTCTTGTGGTTTCAGTTACTGATGTTCGAGTGTTTTATTGTGTCAGGTTGTAGACTCAGGACTACCTTATAACTTCCCCTGGTGATAACCACAGCCCAGAATTTCAGGTGTCATGGGTTCGAGTCCCACCCAGGGAAGTTCTTAAAGAATTGTTCTGGATACAGTTGATTTATTTGTTGTGCACTTGTATTGGGGTTTCTCACTAAGTAATTTTCTCTAAGTAGCTTACGATAGCAGATGGGTGGATTGCTGTGTTCACGACTGATGTCATAGTGCTCTTGACATTCTCTGGCACATGTGGAGTGTCCCTCTTCCAGTATTATTGCCTCAATCTCTTCATCCACATGCTCACTCTCTTCACTGACCCTCTCTTCTACTAGCTCTGTAAACATTATACTACTGATTATACAGGTAGATCCTTTGCTAATCTAAACCATGCTAGTCTGAACCCTCACTAATCTATACCTCAAGAACGTGTGGTTACATTGCTGAAAAATCAACATTATAACTATGCTCTACTGAACGTAATGAAATAGGCTTGATAAATAGGGTGGCCAAACAGTTCGATCCCAAATCCACACACACAGATCAAAGCCACATACACGGAGAATGTGAGCATTATAATTGAATCAGGATAGCTCCATTATTATGAAGTATGTTACCCTTATTATCGGACTCTACTTTTATGGATCTAGTTACAACTTTCCCACAGGCAGAGTAAATTTCTACAAATTGAGAAGGAAAAGGAAGGAAGTAAATGCATGTGTTGGTTAAGTGTTCTCTCCCCTCAACAGTCCATAGTTGGCTATCACCTAACACACATAATACTGGTTTGGTCTATAGAGTCTTCTCTCACCCTTTATTTCCTCTATATCATACACATATCTGGAACAATCTGAAAGGAGAGAGAGACATACAATCATATTAAACAATAGTAGTATACATTTCAGCTATATAGAATGTTATTCTTACCACAAATATTTGGTGATCCATAGCAACGCTCACAGTTTTCTGCACAAACTATCATTATGAGAGAGGAGAGAGAAATATGGAATAAGATAAAATGCGTTGAAATAGTATATAGCTAGGTAGGAACTACAGTTATGTAGTATATAGGTAGCTATAGAGCTAGTGTTGCTATACCTGTAACACAGGCAGGTTGCATGGGCATGTCCTGCGCGGCACACTCGAGACACGAATCGTTCTTCGCCATACTGAACGACCTATTGTCTTCCTCCATTACGAACAGAAGGTCGCTCTGACACGAGAACCTCAGGACAGACTCGGACGTGGACCCTCTTCCCGAAACGATGGCTGTATCCAAATCCCTGTCTCGTCCGAAAGACAAGCAGTTAACGTAAATTGATGCATTTTCGCCTAGTCGGTAAGAGAAAGCCTCTTCGAACAGCGCCTCGTACTCCGACACACTCGATCTGTAGCAACCTCCCGTGGCCGTCTCGCTGGCACCAGCTTCGCTCGCCGCCTCAGTTTTCCAAAGAAATAGCCAGCAGCAGGCCAGAAACAGGGACGCTAGGTGCTCTGATCTCTTCATTTCAGCCAATACTTTATCCACAGCAGACAACAACGACGACGTACGGTTTGATTAGAAAAGGGAAGAAGAAAGTACTAGGGCTCCCTTTTCCGCGTTACCAATTTTACCTTGCACACACGAGCGCCACGCCCACAAATGCATAGTACCTATAACTAACTGCGCGTGCGCCAAACAGCGAACTTCAACCTTTGAACTCTTCAAGGCTTCCAGAAAGATGGCGTCTGGTAAACGAGCTCTGCTTATCTTGGCTCCTGGAGCCGAGGAGATGGAGGCGGTCATCACGGCCGACGTCTTACGGCGAGCCAAGATAGAGGTAGTGATTGCGGGTCTTGATTCAGCCGACGCGGTGGAGTGTAGCCGCGGAGTGAAGATAGTACCAGACGCTTCCCTCGAATCTGCAGTACAGCAGGGATCCTACGACGTGGTGGTTTTACCCGGTGGAGCTGGCGGTGCAAAACGTCTCTCCGAGTCGCCCGCAGTGAAGCAGCTCCTCCAGAAGCAGCAGAGCTCTGGACAGTACATAGCCGCGGTCTGCGCCGCCCCGACAGCCCTGCTAGCTCACGATATCGGGAAGGGAAAGGAGTTGACTTCTCATCCTGGCGTGAAGGAGAAGCTAGAAGGGAGCTACCAGTATACTGAGGCTCGCGTGAGCAAAGACGGGACTTTAATCACTAGTCGTGGTCCAGGAACCTGTTTTGAGTTTGCATTGGCCATCGTAACTGCTCTGCTGGGTGAGGAGACAGCGAAAGAAGTCGCCAAACCCATGATTCTGCCCTAAGCTATGAATAATAGAATTTTGTTAGCTATAATTATGTCATACGAAGACGTCACCATGCATGCGCTATTTACAGAACTTAGGTATTTCCCCGTAGTTCTAGTTATAGCTAACTGGACTGGTTTTTTGGCAGCGGGAGGAAGCACGGCGCAGTTTGGCTAAGGAATAAGGAACCTTTCCCACAACATGACCACGCTACAACTCTTAATCATTATCGCAGCTTTGGCTTCGATTAGAGGTAGGTAGCGTAAACTATTGTTGTCCAAAAAGTGGGTGGGGCTGGAACTAAAGCGGTTTCTCTCTCTCGTCGTGCAGGCACTGTCTACTTATGGACCGAATGCTTCGTTGCAGTAAGCAACACCACGAATGGTGTTGGTGTGCAGGTAACCTGTGGAGGTGAGAACATCGTTCACAAACAAAATTTCGTCGGGTTTTTTCTCTCTCCTGCCGACACTAACGAGATATGGGTTGAAAATCTTACCACCGTTGATGATCGAGCCTCACACTACCTTCTTCTCCTTCCCCTCCGGAGCAAGGTAGGACTGTTGGACGTTCAATACAACGAGAAATGGACAACTGAGCTCTCGGTCTTAGAGTTATCTGAGGTAGAGGGACTATGTAAGACCCTCTTCATCCAGAGGGTTCTGAATGTTCTCTATTCAGTGTGTATTTTCAAATCTGAAGCTAAAAACAAGAAGTTTATGAGGTTGTACGAAATTAGCCTTAACACTTCTGTGCTTAACAAATCAACAGCAGAAATCCAATCATTTGGACGTTTTGAAGGGCAAGAATTTACAAATGTTGTGTATGCTGATCGGGGAGATTCCGGAAAAGAGTTTTTTGTCATTATCGATGGTTTCCCAGAGTCTATTGACCCCATAGATCATGGACATTCTTTACTCTCTCAGCTGCCTCAATTCCAGTGTGATAATGTGACATTCGGATCTCTTCAATATATTTCCAATACTGAATCTCTTTTAGGTTATGTCTCCTGTTGCACCGAGCCTCAAGGCTGCGTCCAATATGGTGTCTACTATGATACTTATGATAGCAACCCAACAAGAACTGAAGTTGATTTGCCGTTCCACTGCCCTAACCAAGAGGATATAGTACTTGTTAAAGTACCTCAAAGTGAAATGTGCATTGGAACAGAGTGCCACAATCTTCAAGGCCAAGGTTTCAGACAAGGCCTCTGCTCAGGTACTTCTGAGAATCCATGGTTTGCCTACCAGGACAACATTGGACAAATTTTCACCGTGAATATCTCTTCCTCTATCAACAAAAGTCACTTAGTGTCGGAAATGAGTTGCATGCAGCAATGCAGTCCTATGAAGAACATAAGTGACATTCTTGTTATTCAAGAATTTGATAGTGACTCTGGCCACTTTCTTGCCAAGGGCGTGCGACCCCACTCTTCTATCTCAGGAGTTTTTAAACTGGAGAGTGAGAAACCACATTTAATTGCATTGGTAAACATCCAAATGATGTACTCACCTGCATTGGTACTAGAGACTTCAAACATGTCTACCCTCTTAATAAAATCCTCCAATATACCACAGTCTTCTACCTTGATAAAACCCTCAAATACAGCACATCAATCAACCACACCAACGGCAATCATAGTAATCGCTACTGGTAGTACGGTACTGACCAGTAGTATTGTCATTGTCATTGTTGTGCTTGTGTGTGTGAAGAGAAGAAAAGATGCCACTCAACTGAAATCTAAACCTACACCTCTGGGGGAAAGCAGGAATGGTGTGAGAAGAGGGAGCAATTTAATTGTGGATGAAACACTACATACTGGTCATAATAGTAACTCCAGCCAACCGCTAAATGAAAATATCATTACCGAGATACCAAGTGATAATACCAGCAATCAAGGCACACAGGACCTGCCAAAGTATGCAGAAAGTGTTGTGGATCCAATTGAAGCAAGTGGAGGTCCAAGTGAAAAGTCAGATCTTGTACCAGGAAAACATGGAACCACAGAACCTACAATTATGGACGGTGACACATTGCACAAAAATTATCAAAGTCGCCAAAACACTGAAGAAAAATTGAATGACTTGACAAAAAAGCGAAGAAAATTCTCATAGTAATCACTTCTGTATTGTTATGTCTTCCAATGTATTTGTTCTTTTTTTAATGATATTCACAGTGATCTCACTCCCTCGCTGGTACTCACCTCAGGTCCAGCAGAATTCCACAGATGTACACCAAACTACCTATATAGTACGTATGTTATATATTATTGTGAATTATTAATAGTGTCTGTTTCGTACTATATACCATATTTTTTGGTCACTAGTATAGCCACTGTATTATACACTATACAATTAAACTTAATTATTATTATACAAAAATATTATAAATTGGAGTTTTCAACAGCTATAACTTTTGCTTGAAAGTTGTTATCATTATCTTCACCTTCCCTCCGTCTGGCAAAGTTTCCTACAACCTCAGTGTTATTATACCGCAACCTGTCCTCAACTCTTGTGTGTGATACTATTGCACAAGCCTCACCGCTATCATTAGCTTCATATTATGTAACACAATTAATCGGTTCTGCACTGTCACTGTCCGCCCCTTCGGTCCTGTGTGAACAACAGAAAGGGAATTCTTGAATATAATTATTCATGAGCTGTGTCACCCATCTGGGTATGTACAGTACAAAGTAGACATTCCAAAGATTGGATTCCAAAGATTTGGTTCCAATACACTAAGAGGTTACATTACATCAACAGATGTGAATAACTAACTTACATATTATTACAAGTAAATGAAAAATTCTCCAAATTTAAAAATGTGGCATATAGGGATTGCT
>JAODVQ020316618.1:0-12081 GCA_025400075.2 Phenganax stokvisi
TTTGCTGATATCTCAAACTTATTGAGTGTTTTTAAACAGTTCTTTTCAGAACTAGTTAATTCAACCATTCACCATGGTTAATACGTTTCTCAAAGCCAAACTTAGATGTACATGTTATTCAAAAACAACCTTTGCTGCAGTGACGGTGGAAATCTGCGACTAAAAGCAGTGGGATACATTTAAACAGTGGCTCGCCAAAATCAATAGATTCATGTAAGCATAAACTTTTTAGTAAAGTACATCTTCCATATACATATCCTCTCCTTTCTATTCAATGTTGCAGTTGAAGTAGCACACAGGGGGAGGGTTCTGAATGCGTTTTAGGGCTGGTATCGACCAGTGAACTCAAGTTTGATTTTAGCCAGCCTAAAAATGAAGCCGAAGATGACGGAAATTGAAGGAACAATAGTACGTTAGTTTCAGTCATCTATTTCGAAAAACAATGCAAACAAATTGGCCTTAGAAGAAGCATACTTCAAGTAGCTACATATCAACGTAAAAGTGGGAGCTGAATTCATGCGATAAAAAATCAAACAAACCTCACGGTGATGAAGAGATTTTCTGTACTTATTCGTATTATTTTCTTGCATAAAAAAATAACTTGGGTAATGCAAAAAGGACTTTAGATATCATCCCTTTTGCTGTGTTTACAATGCTTACGTCTCAGCAGAATTGAAAATTGAAGCAATGAAACTGACGTAGCTACGACTAAATCCCTTCATTGTCCGCCATCTTTGGCTTCACGTTTTTCTCGCCAGCTGCTACTCCAGATGTGTATTGAGCTCACTGTTTTAGCATTGAACGATAGAAGGGAAGTGTTTAAATATATAGATGGCGCGTTTACCTTGACGTGGCAAAACTATGTCTAATTTTCTTCAGGCTCTTCTCCAAATATTTAACTGCATAACTGAGAGTTACTTTGGATTATGCATGACTCATTAATTCAAGCGGCGGGAAAAAAAAGGAACAAATATTAAAACCACTTCCATTGGCAGGCATTAGGATTCCTGGGCTTGGCGGTATATTAACCTTGCTGTTGGCAAAAGGACGTAAACAGCCAAGAGACTAAATGACGGCATATATTTTAAGCTCAAAAACTATCGTTGTACATTGTAGTCTCTACGTGTTGTCTGATCAGCTAGTAGCCGGCAGTTAAACGTCCTATCACGTAACCTACGCATGACTCAGTTATCCGCTAGAAGATAATTTAGTTATCTGGTAGCAGATAACAACTCAAAGTGAAACTTCCAGTAGTGACTCTATTTAATAAATATTTTCATACATCAATCGTCTTTACTTTCCTTTTTCTATTGAAATGTATGAAACAATTATTGAGTCTGGTTTTTGTGATATTTGTCTTTATCAAGGTCTCGGCAAGTGTTATCAGCCTCGCCTTCGTCGTGAACTGGGATAACACTTGGCTCGACCTTGATAATTTCGCATATCTCAAAAACCTCATCCAACAATTGTTTATTATGTAGCAATTTTACTGATAAGAGCAACATCATTGACAAAGATTAGATGACATAGATACAGCAATGTTTGTTTTGGCCTCAAATATGTTAAACTGCAAGTGTACGTCGTAACGTAATTTCCTCTTAAATCCAAAACTTTTAATCATGAGTCAGATTGGTTTTGCCAAAGACGTTCCATTTATATCGAGACTTTCAATGACTACAGAAAAATTTGTTTACATTGGTCAGTTTGCCGGGTAAATACGGGATTGCTTCAGTTAAGCGCCTTGGGGCACTTTTATTTAGAACCGGCAAGCAGGGGTGCTTATTCAAAAATAGGACTTAATTGTAACAAATAAACAATATAATGTCAACAAGAAGAAAGGCATTCTAAAAAAAATGAGGGTCTAATACATAGAAAAAGCACTTTTTGAGAGGGGTAGGGTAGGGAGTTGTTTATATGAAAACAGTCGATCTAGAAAGGAGATGGTTATTTGAGAGAAGTGCTAAATTGAGAAGACGGTAGCAAAAAATCATCAATCAAATGATGATTACAGCGAACTCTCTCTAAAGCGGCACTCTTACAAACAAATTGTTTTATTGAAAACTAAGTACTTCCCAAAATCATGAATAATTCATACGAAAAATAAAAAAATATCAGGCACAGTATATGGTGTCGGTACTTTAACTTGAAATAAAGATTCCTCATCCCTGATATTTTTTGCTAAAACAACAAAGTCAATTATTTAATAAATACATCAACGATCTACAGACGTTCGTTTGTTTTTAAAGCTATATATATAACACTCGCATTCTTAAAACAGAGCTGCTCGTGTTTTAAATAGTACTTTAAAAATAAAACTGTGCGTGGTTCAAGGTCTGACTGAAAACCTTAATCTACAATCAAAACATACTAATCGTTTATAAGGAATAAAATTATCAAGAGATGCGGCCGGATATGTTTTACGTAAATGCAATTAATTCTTGCACTGCATGCATACCCCGAAACTGAACTTTTGTCGAACCGGCAGAGAAACAAATATTTTCCCCAGTAAATGAAAATGTGTTTGGTGTGTATTTGCTGAAATTCGAAATGTGTGGTCTTGCGTGTCGCGAGCGAGATATTCAGTTAATCTTGCGGTAAAAGCTATTTTATAGGTTTCTCAAATTGGCTTACTCTATAATCCCTGCGGCTATATCGCTTAGAGTCTCGTTACATACCGTACAAGTTGAAAATCATTTCACAATCCTGAATTGGAGTGCCGTTGGTATCATAGAAAACCTTAATTTGACATTTTTGTATCAATTTATTCACATTGTTTATTCAATAATCGAGACATTTTCACGAATTGAAACAAAATGTAATCCAAGAACTAACCATCAAACACCCAAGGTATAAATCAAACACGGGGTGGGTACATGGGTGGGAAGGAGAGGGACGTGCCTTTCAATATTTTGAGAAAAGAAACTGCAATGACTTCGCTCCAATGTTCCCTACCGAATACAGTGAGATAAGTTTGTTTAAAAGAAAACCAAAGGGAGCCAAAAACAGCGTTTCCGGCAATCTAGAATGTTATTATTATTATTATTATTATTATTATTATTATTATTACTATTAAAATTTATTTTCACACGGTGGCCTATTCAGTTGATCTGGTTTTCAAAGGGCCGTGCTATCATTCACAGACTATATTTACAACCTGCAAATATTAATTATACTATACTATATTTACACTATATGTAATTATAACTAAATTACTATTACCCGAACTAAATTTACACTATATATAACATCACACACTATGAATGTAGGAGGGTTAAACTCTGCTTGATGCATGGTAGCGACCACTTTTGGATATCACTAGTGATATCGTTTGATAATCCGTTCCACCGTTGAGCTGCTCGATAAAAGAAACTTCTTTTGAGATAGTTGGTTCTTGGTTTCGGTAATGAAAGTTTAACATTGTTACTCCTTAGAGAGTAATTGCAATTTTCACATTTCGTGAATAGTTTTTGGATATAGTGAGGTGCTCTACTAGTTAAAGCTTTAAACGGCATAATAATTTCCCTTTTCTTTAGGACCTCTTCAATTGGGGTCCATTTAAGGCTTTCTAATATCTGGGTGGAACGAACGTAGTAGGAATGACCAGTAATAATCCTAGCTGCTCTCTTTTATGACTTGAAGAGCTTATCGAGAAACGAATTAGATCCATCATTCCATATTGTTGAGCAATAAGTGAAATGAGGTAATACTAAAGCATTGTACATGATGACTAAAGTGTTTAGGGGAAGAAAGGATTTAGCTCTTCTTAATAATGCAATACTTGTTGAAATTTTTTTACATTTCTCGTCCACATGCTTATCCCATTTTAGTTGTACGTGGATGATAAAATCAAGAGACTTCTTGCTGGTGACACGTTTAATACTTTTTTCCCCGATGGTTAAGGAGACGTTTCGGTCGTCTTCAAAATTATTGAGACGACTCTTTGAACCGATTATTATGAATTCAGTCTTACCGTTGTTTAAAGTTAGTTTATTACTTCTGAGCCACTTATCGACATTTTCAAGGTCTGTTTTAAGTTTTGTTTCGATTTCTCTAGGGTCTACCCCAGAACATGAAAGAGCCGTGTCATCAACAAACAAGCTAGCCATCATTGATTCTAGACACTTGGGTAGATCGTTAATGTATAACAGAAACAAATGGGTCCAAGATTAGACACTTGTGGTACCCCACATGTGATACCTCTCGGGTTTGATTTTATTCCATTTATCATACAAATTTGTTTTCTGTTTTCGATGTACGATTTAAACCATGTGCTCCTTTTATGCCGTATAGGTAAAGTTTATTTAATAGTATATTGTGGTCGACAGTATCAATATCAAAGGGTTTTTTTAAGTCCAGAAATAAGACTCCGTTGATTAAACCGCTATCCATGTTGTATAGCCACTCATTTGTTGAACCTAAGAGTGTTGTCTCTGTAGAATGTTTAGATCGAAAACCGGATTGCTGCTCTACGAGAATGTTGTTATCAGCAATAAACGACTTTAATTGGTGGTATACCAATCCCTCAAACAATTGCGACAATTTGCAACATTACAAATGTGCAAATTTGCTCAGCGCCGATCATGCACGATACTACCTAGCGATATTCCCTTCTCCTACCTCAAAGATGAAGATTTCGCTTGAAATAGCGCGAAGTGCCGTGATATTTTAAAACGAGAGAATAAAAGCATACCATGAAACCACAGTGCAATGTTCCTGAGTTCGTACGAAGCAAAAGATAAAAACACAACGTAAACAAATGTCAATAAAGGCCATTTTCCACTACTATCGTTTTGCCCACGCGGTTGAAGTGCGCAGTTTTGAACGTGCTCTGTTGTTGTCTGTATAGGCGCTTGGTCTGGCGTGCAAGCTAGGAAAGTTAAAAGTAGTTCAACTTTCTCCGAGCGGACACGAGTTCAAGAGTGGACAAACAACAACGGAGTATATTCAAAAGTGTGCGCTCCACCAGCACGGCCAAACGGCTGTAGTGGAAAATGGCCTTTACTCGGACTTTTTTGGCTCTTCTGCAGACTTTTATCGCACATACGAGGCACTTTCTTCAAGGTTCTCAATTCATTTTTACCTACAAAAAACCCTTGAAATGACGGCTCAATGTCACAGCAAAACTTGTCTTTGAAATTTCTTTTTGTGTATTACAAAAACAAACTAATTCCACAATTAAAATCGTCAAAAACGTCGCCATTTTGAATTGGCGGGAAACTATCACCAGTAAGGAAATGGAATATAAGTCAAGGTGGATTTCTCAGCATTTCACTACAATACATAGCTAATAAAGACTAATATTTCCCTGTCAAAAATATTTTCTAACTATTTTTGATATATTTACGCCGCTGAATCATCACAATAAGTTAAATTCATGACAAGAACAAGCTTGTTGGCGGAGGTATGCAGTGTTCAAGAGCCTTTTTGCTAGAACAGCCCGGTCAGGGAAATCTTGCCCTCTATAGTTGAGTCTACAAAAAATTAAATAACGCTTATATGGACAAATGGGCTGCCTGGTGACATCTCGTGGAAACAGGCGAAATCTCAGCGCGCCGGGCTTCGAAGTGGTAGTATTTTTTTATTTTCAAATGCATTTGTTTGTAATTTCGGTAGTTTTAGACTTGAAAAAAGTTGAAAAGTTAAAACTAAGGGTGTGAGAGTACTTGATTTGCTGTCAAGGTAACTCAATATTTTATTAAGGCTCAACAGCATTTTTCGAACCAGCCCGGCAAAGTGTCATAAAAAAGACTCCTGAGCCCCGCAAGAGAAATGAAATTGTCTCATATAAAAACGAATAAAAATTCCTCTTGTTTACTGGGCTATCTCACTTGCACGGCTGGCCGGCTCATATAAACACTCCCTCCCTTTGGTCGACTAATTTTTTCTATGCAAAATAAAAATTGCTACACTTGAGTAAATTACTGAAGGTTTTGACCGTTTGCAAACTTGCATAAACTTGAAGTCATGAAAAACGAAGTAGAAAACAGGCTTTGAACAAAGGACGGTTACTACCCCTGAACAACTTCGCCCAACAATAAAATAGATCTCCACTGATCGACTACGAACATACTCTGCATTCTCGAAAACTTTCCCACAGTAACAGGTCAAATATATCCGTGATGATTGTATTAAGACAGTTTCTATCTTCGCCTAGTTCTATTTTTGAAACTGCTATATAATCTAATAAAAGAGTACAATCAATACAATGCTGGAAAATGCTGGAACAACTTGGAGTTTGTGAAAACTTAAATTGGATTTTAAAAATGAACATGCAAAACGACGAGTTATCAAAACTTAATATAAATATGGCAATAAGCTATTTTTAAATTTGGTAAACAAACGAAGACTAATTAGCAAAGTTTTTGGCAAATAAATGCTTGCTGAAGTAGTGGTGATGGCTGCAGCAAAAAGTCAATAATCTTGAACTTTCGCTAAGAGTTGTTGTAACTTTACGACAGATTAAATATCACAGTAGATATATGGTCTCAAGGTCGTGGCGGTCGGAGTTCAAGTTTGTTAAAGCGTAAAATAAACAATAACTAATGAACTAGTTCCCATGCCATTTCCAAACCCAACCATAACACTAACTCCACACCTATCCACCTTAAATCTAACCCCCAAAGCCGGTTTTTCACAATGCAAATTTGTTCGAGCGAAAACAAATCTAGCAGCGCTTGCGAACTACTTTGCCGTGAAAAAGTCGAATCCAATCACATTGCCCGCTTTTTTTTTCGATTGACGATATTCAAGTCGAGAAAAACAGCTGAAGTCTGGCCATACAATTTAGTCATTGCTAATATTGTGTCAGGTTTGGGGCGATTGCGACAAGCGAGTCACGGGGCGTGATTGCACTTGACCCAAAAAAGGCTGACTGAAAAAATGACGTTAATTGACGAGACTATATTAGTCCTCAATTTTTTGCTGCTTTCTGCAGACTAAGTATCAAACCTTTTAACACTGGACACCCTTCAGCAGTGGGTTTTACTAGAACTTTTATGACTGGCATTGAACGAAGGCAGCGTTCGTTTCAGTAATGCCACAAATGAAATTTTGCATGCTTGTGATGCTTCAGTTCTTGGCATAATGGATGGCTTTTGCAGAACTTGTGCTAGTGCACAACTTATAAGTTCCGATATTGATAGCGCCGTTTGCACCGGCGGTTTTGGTTGCAATTTTTCTCATCCTGAGAGATGTGGTGGAGTGGATTCACAAACGTGAATCCATACTTATGTACGCACTTTCTTCAATTATCCACTCTGTCACATCCCTCAAAATGAGAAAAATCACCGTGAAAATCGCCAGTGTAAACGTGTATTATGAGAGGAAACAATTTACCGGGATTTCTTTGTTTTAATAGGCAAACCGATTATGTCAAGCAAACCAGCAAGGGAAATATATGACAGCCATCAATGCTATCATTTTGAAACAAAATTAGTCTATATCTCCTTCAATATACTCGCCCAAATTCTGCAAAAATGTAATTATTTGAACCTTGGTATGTACCTATCACACCTGTAACTTTTGCAAAAATTCTTTCAATATTTCAGAAGATATTTTTTCAACAGACAAAAATTATGCCTAAATCCTAATCCATGAATTACAATGTCTCTTGTTGAAAAAAAACAAGTACTTCGGCAAACGAGATTTCGTGCAAGAAAATATATTAACAGATAAAAACTGATGTTAAATCTTAATCCATGAATTACACCGTCCCTTGTCTAAGAAAAACAAACTACTTCTGTAAACGAGATTTCGTGCAGGAAAATCTTCGAGTTGCGACGAGAATGTTTTTGTTTCAGATTACGGTATAAAAATTTCGAAAAAGTATTAATCCATCTGATACTCAAGTACGGATAACTTGCGGTTATTCCCTTTGAAGTATCGCCTTAGTTTACTATGGTTTTTATCTCAGCGAGTGGCATCCAGGAAATGAACTATCGACGCAATACAGGATCGCATTATAAGACGGTTAATGACGAGTGGAAAAAGTGAGATTTGGATTTATATCGCTGACACAACTTCTTATTTCGGTTATTTAGGGTATTACAACCCTTTTCGAGTTTGTGGAATAAATGCTTTTCAAGCCTTTTTGATATTTTAAAATAGACACCCTAACCACAACTGAACCCTAGCTTTCCCAGATTGCCAGCTCGACTATTACACTAGTAGACTACACATTGCCTCAAGTAGCAATTAATGTAATGTTTGTAAGACAATGGCTGAAATCATCAACACATACAGTTTTCAAAGTTGTAAGGGGTACCAACTGTTTTCTAGAGTTTAAAATAAATGTATATTATAAGCGGTTATGTAATCTATTTTCATGAAATTTTTCCTTTAGACCCGCACCACCTCTTTTTCTTTCACAAAGTTGTCGCCAGGACGATGTGGTGGGAATATTTTGGCAAAAAAATAAATCGTTGTTCTATTACTTTTCTATAATTATTATTATAAAGTACAATACAGCTGTTTCGCAAAATAGCTTGCACAAGTTTTGCATGGTAAAACAGCTTTACAGTATTTGTTCGTTTTAGCACCGCCCTTGAAAAAGCGCCGCATTTGAAACACAGAATAGAGAGCCGAGGTACATACGATCAATACCTCCTTGACAAGTCTCATTTGCACTTGCGTGCACCACGAAAATTGATAAGTGTATCTGTGACAAGGAGCTTGTTCAAAAGTCAGTCATGCTAGCTGTAGATGGTTTTCATGTGACGTAAGTTAGTGCACAACTTCAAAGTTCCGATGTTTATCAGAGCGAACAATCTGTCAAGATTGCTTTGTTTTACAGGAGCCGATTGTTCAAAGCTGGGTTAGCGTTAACCTTGGGGTAAAAAAAAAGTTTGAAGTAAAATTTTTAACCGCTTCTTTGCTAACTTGACGAAATTTTTCCAAAGAGCTACTCTACGTCAAAACATAAAAAAAAACAGCTGGTTAAAGTTTAACCCAGGGTTAACGCTAACCCATCATTGAACAACCGGCCCCAGAATTATGTCCACCAGCGAGGGAATATGTGAAAATCATGCACAACATTTACACGGCTGAACTTCGCTGCGACTTTTCGCCTGTTGAACGATGTGATAGAGTGGGCAACTGGCGCATATACTTGCTTCCACAATTTTGCCAATGCACTTGCAAGTCAACCTACTCGATCACATACGCTAAAAGGTGAAAAATCGCAGCAAAATTCGCTCGTGTAAACGGGTCTTTAGCCAGCGAACTCGCGTATGCATGCGTACGACGGTCAATGAAAACTTGTTCGGCATTGATAAAAAAATCTCATTATCATTAATACCACGTTTTGGAACAACGGAATTAAAGTGTTTACACGCACTTGTAATAATGATAAGCAATAACAATAATATTTATCATTTATTATTATTAAGACGTTTTGGAGAAAGGGGCTCACAAGTTGTTGCGTGCTCGCTGTAAAAACAATGGTGTATAAATATACATTTGCTCGAGTATAGCGTAACAAAAACAAATGATTATCCGTTATTAATCCACGATTCAACTTTCCATTTAAACCTTTCAAAAGGCTCAAACAAGATTTCCTGAAATTTTTTAGAGTAACCAAAAGGTCAAACCAAATTATAGTATTTCTGGAATAAAAGAAGAATACAAACTTCTGGCAGCAACAATCGCATTATTCATATTTGGCTACGTCCTAACCGAAATTTCATAAACCCTAAGCCAAGGAGAGAAGAGCTTCGCGATGGTCGAGGGTCCCATTTCCGATCGGCTATTTACACGCATACAAGGAAATTGGGAAAAACTAGAGAGTCTTGGATTTCCAATATGTTATTTCTTTTGTATGCACACGGGCCTTTGAAAATAAGGTAGATAGTACAAATGTTATGTACAATTATGTAAAGTGATTTTAGTATAATGATGCACAATCAGATAGTACTGTAGTATAACCATGAACAACCATGTACATAATAGTACAATCATGCAAATCGTACAAATATCAACACTAAGTAGGCTACCAAATCTAGAGAATGTTAATAAAAAAGTAAATATTGAATGAATAAAATCTAATGCCTTGATCGAAAAATGGAGGAAAACGACCCTGAATGCTGATTGGCCGAACTATGACCATCCCACAGGCGATATTACTTGTTAGAAAAAGGGATTAATTTTATGTTCCTTACCACACCCAATTTCTTTTGTTCTCAAGTGGTTTTGAGTTTTCACTCGAGACCCAGTTTCAGGTCTTGAATTCAAATTCAAGACTTAAGAGAAAATTCAAAACCTCTTGAGAACAAAAGAAAAATGGGTGTGGTACGTATATAAACAACACAAAAACCTCATGGTCTGTCTTGAATTTCAATGAACGACCAACCATTCGGTTCTTAACCTATATTCACAACGCGCTTTGCACGAGGTAACTAAGATCTATCAGTATGCGGGAGAGTTTCACTGTTTTTCTTCGTTGTTGACTTGAGAGGCTCTTCTAAGGCCCCATTCAAATGAGACCGGACACAATGAGAACTGGACGCATATTCACACGATTACGTCTTGCGTTCATATGAGACTACTAGCTGAAACCGCCCATCGTACGAATTCACGTCCGAAATGATATGTAAGTTATTTTAGATTATTTAAATGGTTTGCCGTTCTGGGGCCGGTTGTACGAAAGGTGGATAGCGCAATCCAGTGAATAGTGGGCTTTTCGACCTTCGCAAAATCGGACAAAAAGCGGCGAAACATTCAAATTGGCCAAAAAATAAACGTAGCGGCCTTTAGTCTATGAATAGCAATCTTTATCTTGTTTACAACAATCAACGGAAAATTTTACTAATGTTTAAAAAAATCACTATCCAGTGGATAGCGCTATTCACCTTTCGTACAACTGGCCCCTGTATGTTATTTAATTTAAACATGAAGATGGTACCAGTTACCGAAATATATAGTTAATATTATAGTTGCCGGCTATCTTTTAACAAAAATATTAGGTCTTTGCCGAAATGGTTCCCAACTTTCACACTTCATGTGAACGACTGAGCCGGTCTCTATTTTGCTCTTTTTCAGAACCCATTTGCATTGTGGGGGATTAGGGTGAGAATTCCAACTACTATAATCTAACATGTAGTATTTCAATTACAATAATAAAAACATAAAGTCAGGACTGGAATATTGACCAAAAGTGTCGTTGCTTGTTTAAAAAACCTATGAAAATTCATTTGGTACGTTGGCACTTCTGGCCTTTTTAAAAGGAATGTCAAAGGTGCTGCAATTGTCAGTCCTTCAGTTGGCAATTTGTATCTACGCAGGCGTTTGTATCTACTTCCAGGACTACAATTTATTTGCGAAGCTCCGTGTGAACACCTTTCGTGTCAGAATCAACCCGGTTTCGTGTGAACAGGCGGTGCCAGGACAAGTCTTGGCCGCCCCTCGATTTGTCCATGTGGTCTAAAACGTGGGAAAGTTGTGTTCGACTTTTTGCAGTCACTGTTGTGGGAAAGGGAATCAACTGTGAGATGATCATGGTTCAGCAAATCAGCAATCAGAATCATTTTGGTCGCTTACGCGGGTCAGGTCTTAAACTTTATTTAGTTAATGTTTACTCAAGGCATTGGCTCCATAAGTCCAATCAATATCACCTGAAATCATCCCTACTTAAAAGTATGTACAGCTTGGTTTTCTCGCCATATTCAAACAGCAAAAGTTACCAACTGTGACCTTACCATATTTGCCTTACGACTTGCCTTAACTTTATGATATAATTTATTGAGATGACGTAATGGAACCGCACGAAGAAGACTCTACAAGGACGTTTTGTACGATGTGAACAATGTTCCCACCCGAATTGACAACACCAAAAAATATTGACGCATTTTTGTTCGACAGTTTTCACTAGCTGTCAACCTTATGTTCCATCGATCAACTAATAATCTTTTTTGAGAACCACTTTACTGGCACATAACATTACTATCCCAGCAAATTTAGCAATTATGGATAATTAAGCAATGAAGGTGGCTCCCTGGAGTTTTATCTCCGGGGGTATTTTGATCGACAAACAGGTAAATTTGAATGCCGAAATAATATTTTGGTTGCGAAACAAACGTTGAATATCTT
>JAODVQ020316725.1:0-31458 GCA_025400075.2 Phenganax stokvisi
GTACGCTCTCCGAAACAGCCCCGCTTTACACTCATAATCCGCATCGCGCGCGTCTACGCGTAGCTCGACGGCGCGAGGCACTGATGCGCATGAGTATTCCTAGTATTACTTCTGCATGAATGCCTTCCAAAACAGCTCCATATCCTGTCTTGCCACATCTGTCATTGAGGACCTCTAGTGTGGCCTGTGTTCTTGGATGATCCCGGGGTAGTACCACTGTGGCTAGGAATGAAGTAGTCCCGTGTCGAGGAAATAGTCTCTGTGAGTACTCTGAGGGTTAAAGTATATGTTAACTTCTATCTCTTAACTCAGTAGTTTTTAAATCATATTAATGATCATGAACTCTTCCTAGATATCATTTTTGCCCTAAACACACTGTGCTAGATACTTATGCTGGACAGAAGACAAGTTCCAGGGAATGATAGAGATTCAGTACTCCTTCCAAGATTTACACCAAATGATAAGAGCGACATAATTGGTCATAAACGTGTACAATGCTATTTTAAATATTTGCAAATAAAAAATACAATGCCAAGGTAATGTTCTTACCTGGATGTAACCAGAAATCCACCACATCATCAGCACCACCTGATGGAGAACACTTCAATTATAGTTGTAGTTAGCTAAATTTTCTCCATGAGAATAGCTTGGTGTATGTATAGCGTTTGGCACTTTACCTAGTCCGTGAGTATGTGTGTCCACGAACCCGGGACAGAGTAGGGGTGTGTGAATTGTGGGATAGTCGGTCACCGGAGCGTAGGAACGGGCCTTGAACACGCCAGATATTCTCCCGCCCTCTATCACTACGTGGACTGGTCCTTGCTCGAGTACACCGCCTGGGAGGACTGCACGGTCTGCTTCGATTACCAGCGTTTCCATATCGGGCTCAGGCCTACTAGCTCCGCCCTCTCTTCTCTGCAGCACGCGAGCATGCGCAGTAGAACTTCGCTATGAAGACGTAAACCTTATTTCTTTGTTGTCAAAAATGTTTGATTCAGTGTCATAATTATTATGGTATAGTATGCACTAGTGTTAGTAAACGATGCTACAATTAACTATTCATAGGATGTCTATGCTGACGTACTTGCCAGTAAAGTAGACCACAGGCAAGCCGGTAAACAACACAAGAATTGTGGAGGGGAGACCAAACTTTAGGTACTCGAAAAATGTGAGGTTGTAGTTGGCAGATGTCTTGGCCTTTTCAGCAACGATGAGATTGGCTACACTCCCTATTAGGGTGAAATTGCCGGCAATAGTAGAGACCCAGGCGAGTAGGACACCTGTCAGTTGAGAGCAGTCACTAAGGCCACATTCGAAGGTATCCAATGCCACTAAAATAAGGATGACCAGTGGTACGTTACTGAGTACATTAGAACCGATTATCACAAAGACAGTGAAGAGTAAAACTCCAGGAACTGATGATAGATACATGTAACTATTCATGGCCTCAAAGACGCGATTGGGGAGTGAAGTGTTTTCGAATCCAGTCAGCCAGACAAACAGTCCAAAGAACATGAGGATGATGGTCCAGTCTACACTAGTCATGGCTTCTCTTGAAGGTTGAAAATGAAGAAGAGTGTCAACTAGCATAGTTAAGACAGCGGCTCCAACTGGTACTAGTCCGAGGTTGAAGGACAAGAAGTCTAGAGGTGGAATGGCAAGAAGGACAATTAGTAGTAGTGTTATAAATCCCAGCCAACCAAGAAATATTTTGTCTCGAACTGATCTGTTCTTAATACTTCTGTTTGTGCCTGGAGAAACAGCGGAGATCTTGAATTTCCTTGCAATTTTAGCACCTCGGCTTCTTCTTGTAGTTATGTCAGTCGCTCCATAGTGAACATCAGTGACACAGGGACCACCACTCAGTGAAGTTTCACACACGCCATTGCCTCCTATATTTTTGGATCTCTCATAGCTCGTGCTAGAGTTCTCTGCACCAGTAATCACCTGATGGTGGTGTCCATCTTCCTCCCAGAGTTTTGTCTGCTCCGAGCCCCAGTTTCGATCTCTTAGTGGATTGTGTTGCCTCTCTAGATCATCCATTGATTCAGTAGGAGGTGTAGTAACTCGATTATCTGTTACAGGTGTTGAAGAGAGATTACTATTATTTTCTGTCGTACCACTACTCTCTGACATGTTATTATCTCCTCGGAATATTACCTTGAAGTATATCAAGTATAGGAGGCCAGTGTTGAGAATGATACCAATGACTGCAGCTGGGAGTGAGGTAATAAAGAATATTAGTAGGGACAACCCTGCCTGGCTTGCAATGAAAGCATTCTGTGGATTGCCAAAGAAGGTGGAGGCACTGCCAATGTTAGCTGAGGTGGCAATACCAAGGAGTAGTGGGGGGATTTCACGGACGGATCTCTTTTGTCTAGCATGTTCGCCCAACAGGAGGGGAGTTATTACAACACAGGTTGCGTCGTTGGTGAGAATAGCTGACATGACAGCTGATAGGACACACACTTTCCACAGAACATTCCTAAATTTGCTCCCATCCTTCATAACCCACACTGCCATCCAGTCCAGTACACCCTCCCGTTGGTAGAAATGTGACAGCATCATCATACCAATGAGCAGACAGATGGCTTGCAGGTTCCCATACTCACCTAGAACATAATAGGCCTGGTCTTGTGGTACGATGCAGAATACCACCATAAGAGTGGCTCCAAGTAATGCTGCAGCTGGTCGACCCAGTGGGAAATATTTGATATCTTGCACAACAAACGGCCAGATGATAACAAAAATAATACTTCCCATCACCATTCGGTAGAGAGTGGGGGTGACACAGTAGCCATGGGGACAGTCTTGATCAGACACATTGATGGTGGCATTGTTTTCTAGTTCATTGAAATAATCTTCCATTATTCACATCAATAACACACTAAGGCTCAGTCAGGAACTTCAAATCTGTTACATTACCACTGCCGCAGAGCTATAAGTAGCTCACATACACGCTTTTATATTCTCAAAGTAGAGTGGGAGTGATCAGAGGCGACAGAGGGTGAAGCTGTCAACCTGCTGTGAGGCTAACATTGCATCACCTGATGTCACACTTGTTAATATCCTTGAATGGAAGATATACTCAGTTCTGAGTTTGTTGTATCACAAGTGTTCTACAACAAAGGAATAAACGAATGGAGGACTCTTTGTTTTGTTTTGCCTCATTTCACAAGCTTTAAATACAGCCACAATAGACTGTAACAGATGAGTGAAGTTCTATTCATCACACAGAGTGATTAGCTACTTCAACTTCATTAATTTTCTATTGACCTGGACCACTGTTCCGATTAACATGGTAACCGATATAACCCACGGAGAGAGGCAACTCTCTGTATGTAATAGTGGCCCATAAGGTCCTTCAAAGGTTCTAAATACAAGCTTATTGTAATGATCACACCCAAACTTGTTCTTTAACAATAATCATGCAGGAGACAAGTGGAAGCCTTGTGTTAAGGTGTACACCTCTTAACAAATCAAACTGAGTGACTGACATAATAAAGTGTTACATTCAAAAATAATACTCGAGTATGAAGAGGAGGACAAGAGGAATTGAGAGTGAGAAAGCTTTGTAAGAAAGTTTTGTAAGAATGAGATTATTGTTAATTTGAGATAAGTCTACTGGACAAGCAGTTATGTCCACAGCCAGCAGGACAGGTGATATTGGAGGAGAACCATTCCTGTATATGATGAAGATGACCTCCGTGACCACACCCCTGACACCATACAAATAGACCTCGAACTGTCTGATGACTGCAGAGAAGAATACACATTTCAGTATAGACGTCTAAATCGACTGAGGTGTATAGGACCACCTCTCTACAGAGAACACACTCTTTCTAGGTAGGAACATTGGCCCAATGTTAAGTTAAGTGTTTGACTTCAGTGTCTGGCCACCCTAGTATATATTAACTGCGTATAGTGTTAGGCCATGTGAAGTTCATTAGAATATGCAAGATGTCCCTTACTAGACATGCACTTGAGTGGTGTGTGCCAATAGGAATACAGTGGAACCTCTCTTGAGGTGTTCACTACATTATAGATGGGTGTATACTATACATGGGTTGATCACACTTGCACACACTGGCCTAACTATGGCTCTGGGAAAGATATTTAAAAGGAGACCTGTAAACCAGCATAGTGCTTACCATAGAGAACACCAACTGGTGATCTTATCACATCGATGACACTGCCAGCCCCCACTCTCCATGTTCTTGTTACAATAACCACATGTGGTGTAATACATGGTGGACTCCTATAATTATTGCAATATGTTAACAATTCTTAGTAAAGATCAAATGTGAACCTATGCAGAGAAGTTGAACCAGCCCATATAAAAAGGTTCACAGGGTACCTTACAACCCTATAGATTGTATTATTTGACACTGCTGTTACAATTAATGTTGTAGCCCAGCTAGTATATTAAGCTTTTGGGTCGAAGTTGTTGCGTAATTTCCGCGCAATTTATGCAATAAAAGCAACATTTTTATACCATACTCTACATTCACGCCAGTGGCTCAGATGGTAGAGCGACAGGTTGATATGCAATAGGTACCAAGTGTAGAGCGTTTCTTATGCATTCTTTTTAAAAACTTTTTCCATCATGTTCTTCTTATGTGATGTTACATAAGAGGTATTTGAGGGTACTAGGACCCCAAAAGGTGTTACCTACTATGCTGTGTATCCAATACTACCAACCATTCAACTACCTCTAGAGAAATTGCTATTTGCATCGGAAGTTTCACACATGGTATTGGTCTTAATTTTTCTACTGTAGGGTGGTATAGTCGTCTGATGAGGTGTATGTATATACCTGACTCTTCTTCCTAATGGACTCCAGTGGACATAGTCTGATGACCTGTGCTGCCACACACCACAACTGCTGCCGACTCAATAAATCTAATCACCACCAATCACTCATAACATTACATTCAGCACTACTTAATGTACCAATGTATGAGGAGAACCAGTGCTCCATACAGAGCTCGTCCACCAGTTTATCAGCTCTCTCTCCTAATACCAACAGTATTGTTACACTCATCTGGACATCACCCTACAGTAGTAGACAGCTTTACGGTATGAAACTGTAAGGCTATGGTACAAACATCGTACATCAAACATAGTTTCAGTTCCTATACTGTTAGTATACTTGGCTATAACTAAAGTAGAACCTCTGACAAGGGCCTTCTGAGATAGGAAAAGCCTACAAAGGTCTGTCTATGCCTCTTGACCTATGAGATATTGGGGCAACTTCAATACAAAGGACTGTTGGCCACAATGAGTTCCTTGTTCAGGGAATCCTACTGTTGTAGCTGCCATGTTAAAACAAGCATGCACTACCCTCCTATGCATTATGAAAATAATACACAATAAATATTTAGTAGTTGATACAAGCAGAGTATGTAGCACATGATGACTGTATCTACATTATAGTATGTCTACATAGGTGTCACCTGAGCAGCATAATACTCCAACATCTTGGTCACCACTTCCTTGTAATCCCATTGGCTAGCCTCCTAGTAGAGACAAGGCCCGCCCCACCCAGCATCATAACACAATGAAACTCTAATATAGTCTGTGTAATACCTGTACAGCTCCTGAGCTCTTTCTCCTGAGAGCCTTTGAGTCTTGTGAAGGTTGTTTGGTTGAAGAGTTTGACTCTACCACACTGTGCGACAAGACAGTGGTAGATGAGAGAGTTAGAGAGAGAGTGGCAGGAAAACACAAACCACACGACGTATTATTCTACATATACAGCACTTAGCAAGGAGTTCAATAGGTAAAGTAAGGGCTCCTCACTGAGTTTCACACATGCCTAAGCACTCGCAAAGGCCTATGTGAATACGATGATATACAAATTTTACAGAAAATGTTGCCAAATTCAGAATGGTGTTTCATCTTCCAATATGGAGGTTGAGGAAAATGAGAGAGTTAGTGTAGTAATACTAAGTAAAGTGGTAGTGAACCTTTGTGCTGCTGTTGATAGTGCAGAGGAGACATCGTGTTCAGGGCTGGGTGGCCTAAAACACACACACTATGTGAAACACTTGAGTAATAAGAGGAATGTAGTCAGTTAACCTCATGACAATATTATGTTTCAGTCTAAATGGTTCAGGAGGTAACTGAGCAGTCTATGAAGAAACACACAACAGTAAGAAACACAGAGAGAGAAAGAGAGAGAGAGAGAGAGGGAGGGAGGGAGAGTGATGAGAAATAAAGGAAGAGGCTGACCTCCCAGGAGTGGTGAGATGGTGGCATGATATGGGCTGACTCTGGTCCACCTTGATCTGATGTCTTATCATCCTCAAAGAAATCCATCACTACACAATACACCATAGAGATGTCAGTATCTAACTAGTGGAACCATGTTCATTAACTAAGTGGAACCAGTGGTGGTATATAGTATATACAGAGATGAAAGTTGCTATGGTTCTAAAGCTAGAGAAACAGAATAGTGTGTCAAGCACAGATTACAACACAAAATATACACACACTAAGTACAACTGTGTAGTTATAAGGTTCCTCTGGAAATGAGTCTGGATGTGAGACTAAAAGATAGACTGATTACGTATGAAAGCGGATTTGCTCATTACCAGCAGTCATTGCAGGGTTGCCCTCATCTACTTCATCATCATTATCTTCATGTCCTGACTCTGAAAGAGAGTGTATTAGAAAGTATGAGAGCAAAGGTAGAAGTGTACGTACCAAAGGAGGCAGTTCTATCTCTGAGAGGTTGCATCATTAGACCAGATTCTTCACTTGGACTGCGCACACTAGCATCCTCCACTGTGATAACTGGCGGCTATATCAGATACACAACAAGGAGAGGGATAAGGTTATGTGGACCTGAACTATGGTACTACATAGATATTGCAAGTATGCATATCTTGAAACTTGAAAATCCAAAAGAAAACAGTTGTATGTGAGAGGTTTGTATGAGACCCTTACAGTGTGTTGAGAGAGAGGAGGACAAGTGGTTTGTATGAGACCCAGTGTAGAACACTCAGAGTCATCACCACAATAGAGTAGTTTCAACATTAGCCAGGTCTGGGCGACATCGTGTCTTCCCTGCCCCATTGACACCTGCACACACCCACAGAGAACACAATTTAAACTATAGAGTAGTAGACGCCATTGTCTATCACTACACCATGTTTATTCAGTTATAACCACTTTACAATGTATAATAGAGATTAACAATAAGAAAATGAATGTATGTTCACTCAATGAATGTTTTGAGCTATACTCGATGTGAAGGTTTATTCCTATACAAATTTATGGTGCTACCTTATAGTTGTGGTCACAGAGCTCGTAGAGTGGCCTGCCAGACAGTAGGTAGTCACTGGCACATTGGACAAAGGACTCCAATTCAGACTGCAATGAAAAACACACAGTAAATATCATACTCTAGTGATTCATAAAAGAAGTCCATAGTGTCTATAGATAATTCAATGAGTGATAGATAAGTAGTATATATAATGCTCAAACGTATAGCTTTCTAAAGAGTATCAACCATCTTTTTGCCTTCATGGCTATTAAAACTCTTCAAGGTGGAAACTAAAAGTTCTTGTACTTATAGTAACATCAACATACACCACACCTCCTGTGCCTACATACAGCCTAGATGGCAAGTTATGCGGAGTCTTGTATGCAAAATATGATGTGGAATTTATCACATAGAGCTAACTTTCTTTTTAGTCTCCTTGTGTTCCTTGAGAGAGGAGGTGTGTTGGAGGAAAGCCTGCTGATAGGGGTCCACCTCTGGTCGTCTGAACATCATTGGGTTACGACTAGTCCCATACTGCATTGAACTGTGGAGTATAGTAACATTGTGAGGTGTTTATTAGCTGTTATATGAGAATGCTAGGAGAATACAATATTACCAATAAACATATTGACAATGAACAGTACTCCAATAAAAGATGGAGGCATTATCATATAATTTAGTTAGAGTTTAAACACAGTCTACTAAATATCATTGAGCATCTCTAGTACTTCATACCAGTGGTAGCTAAGCACACCACAAGAAGGATACAGTAGAACTCGGGTTAAAGTGAACTCAATGGGACGCGACAAAACATTATATACATAATAGCTACTACATGTGGAGCTAGTTCTGGTTCATATTTATAGATTGAGCCATTACCTTTGAGTAGCCTTGTTACGGTAGCCAATGGAGTCACTGCAAGCCAGAGCCACTCCTCCATCAGGACAGAATGACAAACCCACTGGCGTCTATAATAATATGAGATGACCAGTATTTTAAAACCTGTCGTTGGTGACCAACTCGGGATAAATGGTCACATTGAGAAGGTGGGTTCTTTATAAGCGATAAAAGCACTGCTTGGACATAGCAATAATGGTCTCTATAGAGAGGTGGTCTTATTATGTATTGTATAGTGTAGTCAACATAGACAGATTTTACAGTACAATACTAGAGGTGTTATACTAACAGCCTTTTCTGATGGTCTCTCTGCTTCCGTCATGTGTTGCTGGACTAGTTTGCCATCCTTTGAACAGGAGACCAGTACATTCTCATTCAGCCATAAGAAATCTAGACAGCAAAATCATCCATAAAATACCACACAGTCACATATGTACTAATATATGCTTCTTGTATAACATTGGCAAGCTCTTAGAGAAGACAATATTTCAAGTGTTAAAAGTTTCTTTCAACCAATTTGTGAGGTACATATGCTCACAAGAGTGCCCTGAGTGCTAGAGTTTTCATGTGTGAACATATAGCAAGCTAGCTTAATAAGTTAAGCAGTTATTTATTGTATGTAGATACAGCGAAATTGTACATAGTGAGCTAGACTAAAAAGTTAAGCTGTTACTAGATGTAAGACGAGATCACAGATAACAGTGTATTAGTTTACCAGTGACATCATCACTATGTTCAGTGAAGGATGCAAATGGAATGTATGGTCTCCTAACATCCCACACTGCCACCACATTGTCTAGGAACAGAGAACAACTGCAGGGAGCAATGAAAGCAACCTTTCACATACATCTCTACTCTTCGATACATACATGTTATCATAACCTAAAACTTTTGCGTTGTAGTACTTTCATCCACTATATTGTTAACATGCTTGCTTGATGTAGCGCTCTCCTAGGTATGGGAACCACTTCCTTAAAGACAGATATTTTATGCTAAACCGGAATTATTAAAACATGTCACACAATGCACATTGTATTAAGTGTGTCATCCATTGAGTTCTGACAAAAAAGAGTAGGGAGAGGAGGAGGAGGAGCAGGAGGAGGAGCAGGAGGAGGAGCAGGAGGAGGAGGAGCAGGAGGAGAAGGTGAAACCTTGTGACATGATATCTATGTGATGGTCTCCATTTGATTCTGACAACTGAGAACAGTGCAGGGACAGTGTACACCTCTCTCAGTTTACCCAACTGAATATCATGAACCTGCATCCACAGTCATATAACTGTGTAAGGGCTAAACCATAATATAACAGTTACAGTTAAACTTATTGATCCTGTACATGAGCTACTACACTGGTTTACAGGAAACAATAAAAAGGAATATTCCTCTATAGTCTACCTGCAACATGGACATGTGATTTTTTAAGGTGAAGCTTATTACAGTATGCAAATGCAGAGTGTCTGCATAGTTAGTGGCGGGACCTTGATCATTTTGTCTCTGCCAGCAGACATGATCCACTGTTCATGTTCAGGATGCCAGCTACAGCAGTAGGCAGGACCACTGTGACAGGACTGGGCTCTAATTGATGAATCTGGATATCTCCTGTCCCATATCTTACATAGTAGGTAGCGGAAACAAGGGAGAGAGACAGGTGTATTGGAGGTATTAACTGAAATTACATGGAGCTTTTGTGTATATACATAAAGCGTGCACGTTGGGGTGGTAATAATGTGGAACACCTTTTATATACAACTCTGGAGCTGACCTGGACCGATCCATTGTCAAAACAAGCAGCAAAGAAATTCTCATGGAACGACGGAGCAAACTGTGAGAGAGAAACACAATGTATCTTAGAAGAGTCAATAGCCCCATTTACACGGACAAAATTAAACTGGTTTAGAAACCGGTTTATAATCATGTGCTGATTACACATACACTTCCTAAACCGGTTTAGTGTTAGAAGTGTATAGAACAAAGTGGTTTGGAAACCAGTTTAGACCGTTTACACCTAAACTGGTTAAACTTAAACTGGTTTCCAAGCCATTTTAAGATGTCCGTGTAAACGGGGCTAATGGTACACAAATATTGTACTGTTTACTACGGGGGAAGAAGAGATTCCGCTGGACATAGTGCACAGTGTATAATAATATACCTCAACATGTCTGACACAGTCAGGGGCTCTGTAGGACTGCACAGACTTCTTTACCCTAGTATCCTAACCAGGAGAGATAAAAAGATTTGAAACAGACACCCTAAGAAAAGGATAACCTTCTTATAGTGAACAATCTCTGTGGCACAGAGAGACCACTACAGTGCATTTCAAAACTCTAAAAAAAGTTGTATTACATGCTCGTATACAGGTCTTACAAATATTTTCATGGTGGAGTCTTGTGAGCCGCTCAGTAACACGTTAGCCTCTTTGGGATGAAAACTGAGCTTATTGACTGCTCGGGCATGTTCATTTTCAAATACATGACCTGAAACAGATACATGAAGGGTAACATGAGTCTCAATATGATGAAACAAGGTAGGGTAAACATGGACAAATACATAACAACATACAATACTGGTTCTCTTCCAAAATGAAAAACCAGCTATACCCTCAGAGCCTATAAAATGGGAGTTGACTCCACACACTGAGTCAGAAATCTATACTTAAGTTACTGAAGCTTCTGGGTAGGCCCCAGAGTCATACAAGATAAAGTGAGGTAACCTTCATTAATGTATAATATTACATATGAATATGTACTGGCTTCATTCAGTATACACTGCATGCTGCCATTAAAAAAGACGGGTGATTGCATAGGAAAGTGGAAAGTGCTGAACTAGAGCTCAATTACACAGGCTATGATATAGGGTTTTTAAAGCAGTACTTAGTTTGACTAACAGAGTTTGTTCTTGGTCCTCATGTTGATGTCCCACAGTACCACACTGCCATTAGTAGGAGCAGACGCCAGCTGAGAATCTAATAAGAGCACACCATGGTGAATACAACAAACCAAATATAGTTTTAATCATTACCGAGAAATAGGTATATAGGCCTCTGTGATGCATGGAACACCTACTGCTGGTAAAAATAGCACCAAGGTGTACTATGAGCAGGTGACAGAACCCCCCTATAGGTCAGGTATGAGAACAGAGAATAAAGTACCGTCTTTAGGGTTCCACTGGACATCATTACTGCTGTAGTTGAGATTGAGTTGTTTATGAGGCAGATCTCTGAGATCATTCTGTACTTCATTCTGTTCCCAGCCCAGTCTCAAAATCTTGAATACTATCCCACGCACACAGACAGGAGGTACAATGAACAATAGACTATAATAACACTACGGTGTTAGAGAAAAGACAATAAGGTTGGATTCAGCTGTAAGTACTGAAGGTTAATAATGGTGGCATGTTGATTCTTTGTGAGTGGAATTGAACCTACATCCAGTAGAATAGGTTGTTTCTATAAGCATGTACCAAACCCTTCTGGAGAAGATAAAAAAGATGTGTTGGTGGCATTTACACATGTTCCAGGATATAGGTGTTTTAGCACCAGAATTAATAGTGGGTATCATTCAATATGCCCACTGAGGTCAAAGGTCATCTAATGATAGGGTTGCGATTATTTATGAATGAAAAATTAGTGGTAATTGTTATTGGTACAACAGACCTCTTCTACCCACTACAGCCAGGAGTGAGGAGTCCTTGTTGAGACAGAGAGCACTACACGGATGACCAAGGTCTACAACAACCTTCTTCTGACCCACTGCCGAGCTACTCTCTGTGATTTAGAGCAATAACTAGTATAAGATGTTACCTTTCTGAACCCATTCATTAACTTGCCAGAGTCAGAGTGCTCCCTGGGCTTCCGTATCATCTGCATAATATTTCTCTCCTAGGTTTCATGGGAGTGGTCTGCGCATGCTCGCATTCGATTAGATAGTCGCAATGTTGTGCTGCAGAACCCGCAGCGAGTGTGTAAATCCTTCAGGCAGTCAAACAGAGAATCAGAAACACAAGCAACGCTTCATGAGTTGCTATGCACGTATAGTTCTATGTGGATTTTTAACGTTTAGGTATTTATTAGAGCTAGCCTCATTATTTTTATTTTCGATTTGCAGTAATTTTGTGCGCAATTTCCCTTTACAGCGGTAAGGGCGAGACCTACCTGGGACTGTAAGTGAGTTCGTAGCTTTCATGTATGTAGCTAGTTATCCTTATCTTTTGTTTACGCAATCAGGTAGCTAGAAGCTCAATAATTATGTTCATAATAATCATCCCGGTCGGTCTTATACGGTTGGCAATAGTAGAGTGCATAAAATGTTGCAGAAAAAGATGCCGAAAAAGTGATCAAGAAGCACTCTTAGAAGAGGGGAAAGGCGAAGGATATGGATCAGCAAACACAAACTGAGTTTTAAGACAAGCTGACACTGTGTGTTTTTCTGTCACAGCACTGTTAATAATTATCCTGTGATCTTGGGTGCATAGCTTGTAGATCTACTCTCTCAATAACCATAACCTCCCCCTTATGATGATAATAGCTAGTAGCTATATATATCAACTACAACTAGCTATAGTTAAATGTTTGCTTCCTGGGAAGGGAAGGGTTTCATAATTATTATATTATATTGGTATATAGTAGAGATAAGAGAGCTATGTAAGGTGAGGTGATGGCGTGAGTTTGCTACGAGCGATACAAATTAAAAAGTATGAGACAAGATAACATCCTAGAATACCCTGCATATTGAGTGTTGCACAAAACACTGCTGCTTGCAGTCAGGGATGGGTGAGTGACAGGAGAAATAAAAAATAACCTACTAGTGATAGTGTAATTCCTGTGAGTTGTGACTTGTCCTTCACATATCATGATAGTCTGTCATTAGAAGGCTTGAAACAATTTGGTTTTCAATGACACTGAAAGAAATAACAGTTTCTTTTAGTTTCAGTGCCTTGATTGCTAGTATAGGTATGTATTTATTATACAGAAGAATACTTCATTCAACTCCCAGCCCATTCTGAAGATTTTAAACACTAAATAGCTAACTATACGTATTTAGAATAATATTAATAAAAGGGAAGGAATCTCACTATGATGGATGTATGATACACACATTGTGGAAAGCTAGCTAGCTAAATAGATAGATAGCTATCAGTTAGCAGGTATAGCTACTTATACAGCTAATAGATCTACTTTGTGCTGTGTTATTTGACATAATAATAAATTAACATTGCAATATTGATTATTGAAACTTTATATGACCTCAAATATTGTAGAATATTATGTTTCCATAATTCTACCTGACCTAAGCCTTTGCACTTTCATCTATAGCTGGATTCATTTGCATGTATGTATATGGATACACTGGCAGTATCCATATAGCATTATGTATTTAGATGGTCCAGCATCTCCAGAAAAGTCTGGCAGGGATATGCGCATGCTCAACTTACCTGCATAAAAGGGTGGGGCTAAATTTTCGCGTCGTCGCATCTCTAGCGCTCCTCCCACTTTCAAAGTCCAGAGCATGGACAGACTTGACGATCATGTTTTGCTGAGGTTGTTCTCGTACGTACTTAGCGTCCGTGACCTCGCTGGATGTTCTATGGTATGTAGAAGATGGAGAAGACTTCTAGAAACAGACAGTCATCCGTGGGAGCAGGCAGTCAGAGCTGAAGTTCCCAGAGACTTCATCACTGACAAACTAGTCAAGCACATGAAGCCCAAAGTCATGTACCTAGCTTACCAGTGTGCCTGGAGCGAGAAGGATCACTCTGAGAACATTAGTATAAACGACAACAAGCTAACCCTTCACAGACGACCAGTGGCGCAGTCGACGGACGCCATAAGAGGCAAACGTGGGTTTTCGAGCGGCCAGCATTACTGGATCATCATCTGGCACGGACCTAGCTTCGGTTCTAATGCTGTTGTGGGAGTGGCTACAAAGAAGAGTAGTCTCCATGGAGAGGGGTATTTCTCCCTGCTTGGAACAGATAAGGAGAGCTGGGGATGGGACCTTTCAAAGAAAGTCCTGAGACACCATGGAAACAATCTAGGAAGCTATCCTAGAGTAGATGGTGTAGAAGTAAGCTATGCAATAGCAAAGGCATTGAAAGATGAAAATCTGTGATGTGCGGAATACTGTGCAAATAAAAACCTTCATAGCGCTAACTTTCCCAAACTCTGCAGATTATAATACTCTAGAATGCTGTGAAAGATTTTCTATGCACCTCATAGTGTGTTACAATGGTTCATGGAGCTTTTTGCAAAGTGCCGTATAATTATATTACCCAAACAGAAATATTCCAAGTTTATGTGCACTGTTTCTGAAACTAGTAAGATTCTGCCTAGTAGCTAGCAGAGATACTATCTTTTAATCTCTGTCTTAGGTCAGGTTCCCAGTCAAACACTTTTTGTATGAAATTATAATATAATACACTGAGTTACTGCTGCTAACAACAACCAAAAAAGTGCGGGTCCTGACCCCCTGTCACCCCTGTTTCTACATCCCTGAATAGGAATTATAGATTAGCTGGGTAAAGTGCAATCTTTTTCTCAAATCAAATTAGTGTGAGCCCACAATAATGGGTATGTCACATAAATAGATACTAACTAGGGTTGATCAAAATTATGATATTAATTACTAAAATCTTTGGATTAACTAGTCTGTACATAACCATAGATATTATACACGTTGTGTATAATATAATATATTATATCTATGAAATTACATATCAAGTCTGTTATGGTTGTTTTCTATTATTTTATGTCTCTGCAGGTAAAACTGCAACAGAAGATTGGTGTCCATCTGGACATGACTAAAAGAACTCTTGCTTTTGAGATTAATGGAAAGTATCTGGGAGTGGCTTTCAAAGACCTGCCATCAGTACCTCTCTATCCTGCAATTTCTTCTGTGTATGGAAACAGTGAAATATCACTTCTCTATTTAGGTCTTCCACTAGTTGGATGACATTTGTATAGTGTTTTTGTGTCATTAACATCTTCTTTTGTAATCAAACAACAAAACATCCACACATTTCTTTTTAGCTTTAGAAGTGCCCACACCTCTCATTTGCGCGTGCGCGCCGGGTCAGGCGTGAACAACCGGCGCGCGGCGGCCGCGTTCAGTTTATTTCTCATCAAAATGGGGGTCAGGTACCTTACGAAATTCGTGGATGAGAACTGCGCCCGTTGGGAGCTAGCAAGACGCATAAGAGGCAAATTAGTGATAGATGGGAACTGTGTACTCCACTCTCTGCACACGGCGGAGTGGTCCAACGGAGGACAGTACAGAGAATTCAGAGCAGCCGTCCGCCATTTCTACACAGCGCTACTCGATTCAGGAATCGTACCCATCGTCGTGTTTGACGGCGTGGACGAAGCTAAGAAGCTTGACGTGTTGGAGAAAAGAAAGCAAGACTGGGTGGATACAATCCATTTAAGAATCACCGACGATGGCACGCGTAGGAGCAAGTGCCACGGTAGAATCCTGCCTCCTTTGACTAGTGAGGTGTACAGGTTTGCTCTCTATGACCTGAGGATCGAGTTTTATGTCTGCGACGGAGAAGCAGACGCTGTTATAGCCAGACTCGCTAATCACTATTCCTGTCCGGTTCTATCGAATGATTCAGACTTTTTTGTCTTTCGTCTGATTGGAGGGTTAATTCATTATAGTCGTTTTTATTGGGAATCAAGAGAGGTTAAAGCGGATATATACCATCGTGAAAGCTTTGCTAGTCAACTCAATATGAAGGATGTTGCTCTCTTTTGTGTAATTCCTGCCATTGTGGGCAACGATTTCATGGAGCCATGTAGCCCTGACTTTATTACACAAATGCTCCAGCCTCTACCGAATGGAAGCAAATGCCAAATCAAAGATATATCTCGTTATTTGAGCACTTTTGCTTCAGTTCAAGATTTCATCAGGCGTGGGTTCGGAGGGAAGAAGCTTGAAAGCCGGTGTCGTGATACAATCGAGTGGTACGATAGCCGCAATACGTTAAGTGTGGAGGAATTGGTTGAGACAACTGTATTGAGTCAAAAGAATGGGAGCAGGTTTCCACAATGGCTAGTGAGGCTGTTTCACACTGGCCATTTGCCATCCTCCATAATTAATGCATCAGTTTCAGGACACTGTTTGTTCCGCGTGATACCTGATAATTTCCACCGAGAGAGCTCTATGCTTGCTGGAGTGAGCATCAGACAGCATATGTATGCACTGTTGCAGGTCAAGGAGGTTGTTGAAGTCTTCCGTGATAAACTATCCCTGACCAGGGTTAGAGTGCCTAAACTAACCTTGAAAAACGAGTTCAGAGGGATTGTGGTAGATTCTATTGACTCGTTGAGTCCCTCACAGAGGGAGAGGCTGTTCTACACAATTCTGAAGGTTAGTGACTTGCAGTCTATCAACCTCAGACTGACTGGTAAGTACTGTGAGTGGAGGTTTGTAGCAGCTGTGACTAGTTACTGGACCAGAACCACTTATCCACCAGAACACCTTGTTAAAGCCTTGCTCCTTTGCTTCATGCTCTGTTCGTGGCTAAGTAATTCACAATTTAATCGCTGTGTGCCTAATGTGCCCATTGAGTTTCGACAGAGTCGAGAGTGGCTGGATACACTTCATTGGTTAATGCAGTGGCAGGTAATCTACCACACAGCTTGGACCCTCAATGCTCTGTTAATGGAGCCAATGTCAGTTTTCTCTCCTGCCTTTCTCTACGATGGTCAGGTGGTCATGTACCTTGCCAGTAGCCGGGAGATTGATAGATGGTTGCATAGGGTTGACTGGAAACTCTATGATATTCTAAAGGAGATTGTGTTCAGTGCTAGAGCTGTGCCACTACCAGATTCTCCCATAGAGTTCCAATCCTCTTCAGAGAGTGGGGATGAGAGTGTTTTCGAAAGCGAGGAGACAACTAGCCAAGAGGATCTGACAGCAATTGATGCAACTTCCACCAGTCCTACCCAAGTATGTCCTAGTCCGACCCAAGACTGTCCTAGTCCTGCCCAAGAATATCTTATACCTAGCCGTGCCTATTTAATAGATGCGACCGAACTAAATCTCCATGAAACTAAACACAATGATGAAGAACAAAAGACAAAACAAGACCAAGCACCATCAGGCAGTAATGTGGTTTGTCATATGGAGAGCCCATCAGAATTATATAAAACAAGTGAACAAAAGCAACCCACAAATGCAACAAGGGAACAGGATGAAATTTCAAATGCTACCAATGAATGTCTAGCCATGACAAAATCATTAGATACAGTTGGCAATGTTACCACAGCTGATGGTGCTCATGCAAGCACTTCGCCCAAGTCAAGACCAAAACACAGGAGAAAGCGCCAGAAGAAAAAACCAGTCCAGTCTAACAAGAGGGACACTGAAGAACCAAAATTTGGACAAGGAGATTCTTCATGCACCAGCAAAGGCACCAACCTTTCCAAACCACAATCTCAGCCAAGTTTAGATAGTGTGGCTCCTATTACAACCACCTTATCAGCTACCAGTACACCTAGCTCTAGTACTGCTCCTGACACCAGACACAATACCAATGGAAATTCTGTTCACTCTACACAGATGGAAGATACATACACATCAGAGCCAGGTAATGTGGTTTGCCATGTCAAAAGCCCAGAATTATATACAACCAGTGATCACAAGTGTCCCATGAAAGCAACACAGGAACATTCAGATAACACTGCAAATGTTGCCAACAAAAAAAGGGACTCAGCCAATCCAGCAGATACAGTTGGCAATAATATTAGCACTGCTGATGGTGCTCAGGCAAGCACCTTGGACGCTACAAACACAAAGTGCAAGAAAAAACGCCAGAGGAAAATACAAATCCAACCTAACGAGAAAAGTACCAAAGGAAAAAAACTTGGACAAGGATATTCTTCGAACAGTGCCAATGTTTCAGGAGTAGATCCTTTGAAAGAAAACTGTTTTAGTAAACCACAATCTCAGCCACGCTTAAATAGTGTGGGTCTGACTACAACCTCCTTATCAGCTACCAGTACACCTGGCTCTAGTACTGTACCTGACACCAGAAAAGAAGCTACCAATGTGAGTTCTGTCCACTCTACAAAGATGAAAGCTACAGACACATTAGAGCCTGGTAATGTGGTTTGCTATACAGAGAGTCCAGAGTCATATACAACCAGTGAACACAAGCACCACATGAATGCAACAAATGAACTTTCAGATGACACTGCAAATGCAACCAGCAAACATGCAGACTGGTCCACAGAACCAGTGGATGCTGTTGGCAATGTTATCACTCCTGATGGTGCAAGCAGCTCGCACAAAACAAAGGCAAAGCGCAAGAGAACACGCCAGAGAAATAAACAAGTCCAACCTAACAATCAGGACCATAAAGAGACACAACTTGGAAGAGGAGATTCCATTGTTTTAGCAGTGGATCCTTTGAAACCAAACCCTCTTACCAAACCACAATCTCTTCCAAGATTAGATAGCGTGGCTTCAACTAAAACCCCTTTATCAGCTACCAATACACCCAGCTCTAGTTCTCTTCTTGACACCAGCAATGGAGCTACCAAACAGACGGTTCAATCTACAAAGGCAAAAGTTAGAGAGCCTGAAGAGTCTAAAAGACGGGGTAGTCAATCCTTTAGTGGTGGGTATAGAGAGGTCTTGGGTGGTGCTAATAGGTCAGCTGCCCCTTCCAAAGCAAGATACAAGAAAAATCATTCACAACAGAAACAAGCGGACACTTACCGTGATGGAATGATGAAAGTCAAAGAAGTTCAATCTGGCAAGAACAGTACTTCAGAGAGAAGGAGCTCTATTACTCCTGGGTTACCGAAAACTCAGGATGCCACTGTAGCTCTCACTACAACAACACGACCTGTGGCAGCCAGGGCCAGTAATAGTATATCAAAAGACAGGCCGAGAAATTGGTCAAGATACAAGAAACCCAAAGAGGGAAAAAGCTCAGCAGAGGGTACCAAACCAAAAGATGTAACTGCCCAATCTCCCTCTGGAGCCAAAGTCAATGCTACAGCAATCATGACTACACCTTGTTTTAAATAGAAGAGGTACCATGTGTACATTTTAACCAAAATTAGGAGTCACACACACATTTAACTATCGTTAATTAAACAAACTTTACCTTGCACTAACTTTATGAAGTGAACAGCTAATTACTACATATGTTACACGCATGCGCATCAACATTACACAACCATCAGAAGATGATGTCACAGATGGAATTATAGTAGCTTGGTCTGGCTATGTAACTTTTGAACGCAGCACACACAAAATAAGATGGGCACACACGAAATGAGAGATAAAAGGGGAGCAGTAAAAGTCTGGTGTTGTGTAGCTATTTAAAGTCTGGTGCTAAAGTTTTGGTCAATTTGATTTAGTTGCTGAGCTTTGCGATCCACATTCTCTTTGAGTTTGCCATTGTGTCTCCAGTTTGTCCTCCAACCACCATAATTTCACCAGATGGTAGCACAGCAGAACATTGATATCTCATGCCAACAGGAAGCCGACCACACACCCTCCATTGGTTTGTTTCCTTGTCATAGCGATAGATATCCTGTTCAAACTGTGACCCTCCCAGAAGCAGTAGTTGACCACGGAGGGATAAGAGAGTAGGTGATAACATTGGAGGGGTTGGTAACTCGTGCCAAATTTGTTGGCAGCTGTTTGTACCAGAGATGGTACCAGATATTGCGCAGGCTATAAGAGTGGGGATATGGGCCCAAAATATGTGCTTATTTTTATCATCCCATCTCTTACCAAATGCTGACAAGTACCAACAATCCCTCACCACTACTCTTGACATAGCATGGGCTCCCAAAGGAAGTGATTGGGCATTGAACCAATTCCCATTGGAGCTGTCAAACACATATGCAGTGTTATAGTTGATACGCTTCACATCTTCAAGACCACATGCTACTACAAGATAATGTTTGTATCCTACAGCAGCTGAACATCCGTGGCCAGAAGGCATTGGAGGATAAGGGTGGATCCACTCACAACGTATGGCATCCCATACTGTGATTGTAGCATCTCTTATGCAACCAGCGAGTACCAACTGACCCTTTAAGGTAGTCATGACAAAGGAATTTGAAGAGTGGCGAGGAAGCTCACTCCAGATGCCACTCTGCGGAATGTACATATAAATAGAACTAGCCGTAGGTCTAGAACCTCCACAGTACATAATTCCATCTATCATTACTGCAGCAGCCAGCTCCAACTTGTCTGAAAGCACATCATTTGCACTCCTCCAGTCTAGTGAAAGTGGCTCTCTCAACAACTCAGGGGATTCCACCTAACAAGATAATTTAAGCTCAAGCGTGAGATTATGAATTGAAAGGAAGCACTAACCTCCAGAGATTGCTCCAAAGTGGCGACCTCAGCTTGCAAAGCCTGAATTTCTTCTGCGTGCAACTGAAGCTGTTCCTTCTGCATACCAATCTGCTCCATCTGAGCATCCATCTCATCCATCTTCTCTCGTTTGTGATGCTCAAGGGTGATATTCTTTGATTGCAGAGACTGAATGAGTGAAAGTTTGTCAGTGTCAAACTCCTCATCTTTAACTCCTGCTCTTGCCTTCTCTAAGAACATGCACACTTCCCGGATGCTTGGCCTCTTTTCCATCTTGTTGTGTAGACACTGCTGAATCAACTGGATAAAGGGGTGCCCCTCTTGAAATTGGTTTCGCACTTCCCCCATGTAGCACTCACGACGTTCAAGTTCAGTTCGACCAACCATTCGCCCACTATCATCCATGTAGGCAGCCGGAAGAGGATCGGGAAATATTTGGGAGAGAGTGAATAATGCCAGAACTCCAATCGAGAAAATATCAATAGTGACATTATATCTTGACTTGTCCTCAAGTGCTTCTGGAGGCATGTAGATGGAGGCACCTGGGGTCTTAGTCATGGTGGCAGCTTCAATACTGGGTAAAATGCGGGCCATTCCTAGGTCAGTGATTTTAGCCACCATCCCCTCGTTCAGGAGTACATTCTTGGCAGATAGGTCACGATGGATGATAGGCTCTGGCAATTGGTTATGTAGAAATGAGACACCACAAGCTACATTGTGTAGAATGGACCATTTGAGAGAGACAGGAATGAAAGATTTGGTAGGTGGAGCTGGCTCTGGGTCGAGAATACTGTGGAGACTTGTGACCATCATTTCCATGACCAGTGCAGGCATGGGTGAATCTGGGAGGTGATACACACCAATAAACTGGGTGATGTTTGGGTGAGATAATTTGCTCATGAGTCGGCACTCCTTCACAAACTCGCTTGCTGCTTTCTCCATTGCTTCTCATGGCACTTTCCAAGGATCCAAAAGGAAATTGTGCAACTGTTTTGCAGCACAAAATGTCCCATGTAATATCACCCTCTCTACTGAGCCATATGACCCATTTCCGATGATCTCTCCAGTGGGTTCTGCTTGACAAAGAAAAGGTTCCAGGCTGGCTAGGTCAGCAGCTTGCATAATATTCCTTCTTGCCCTTCTCATGGTGGCGGGTGGAATAGGCTGTATATAGTAAGGAACTTTCCAGGGGATTTCCCAGGGGTTGCCCCTTCCATGTTATCTCAACCCACGGTTTGTTGCAACATCACAAGAATGATAGTGCTTAATGCTTGTTTCTTTCAATATATTCTACATAGTTAGTTACAACAGTGCTTGGCCATCTTTATACAGGGCTGTATATATAGGGGGCACTTTGATCTCACCCAAACCTTAGTTCCCCCATGTTTGAGCATGCTATATAATATTGTAATATTAAGCTATGTATGTTGTATGTTGGGGTGTCATTTTCATCTGCATTCCTTTCATTCATTGGGGTGTCATTTTCATCTGCATTCCTTTCTCATGGGTGGTGTGAGGATGAACTCCAGCATGCAACCCTGCTAGACTTTTTCATCATTATGCACAGCACTCTCTCAATCTGCAAGGATACCATAACTATAAGAAAACTTCCTGTTAAGGTACAATTCCTAACTAATTAAAGCTATAGTCCCCAAATGATGTATGAAATGAGAATATTATTCATATGCAACAGAGGGTTAAAATAAAGTATAGAAACTTGTATATATATATATATGGCCGTGTGGGATGTTAAGTAGTTGTCATAATACAGTAGAGAGTGACTAGTTCTCTGATATGGGGTGGGTGGCTGGGATAGGGTTCACCAGAAGACTCTCTATCACCTCAAACACTGTCATTGGGTCAAGATCAGCATGTATGTGCTGTCCCCACTGATACACGTCCTCCAACTCTTGAGCAAACTCGCGATAAGCTTCAAGCTTCTCTGCTACTCGTTCCTCTGTGTCTTGAGGATGCTGTGTATATACCAATAAAAGCAAACTCATGGAATGTGCTCAACTTTTATTTGGGGTAATTAGATACAAAAGAGCACAGATATTTGTCCCTTTAAAATGTCTCACTATTGCAAGGCAGTTAAATACACTAAAAAGCTGACGCCTAACAGTATAATAGTAGCTGTGTGTTTATACAAGGCATGATACTGTAAATCAATGAAAGAACTGGTGCTATAATTATATTTGATACATCCAGGGGAGTAATTTCCTTTGAAAATTACTGACCTGGACTCGTAAAATTAGACAAGTAGAACTCACCGTAAGTAGTCGATTTAGAACTTCCCGATTAGGGGGTGGATTCATTAGAAGATGATACCTGTGATAGAGTGGGGTGCAGTATCTCTACAGCTACACCATAATGTGCATTGTACCATTTTCCAGAAAAGGGATCGACTCGGCACAGAGCAAGCCTCTCCTTGACTGTTTCTTCACACACATTCAGGAAGAATACCCTATAAGAGAGAGGAGAAGGAATTGGTATTGTTGGGAATATATATGTAGGAGTTGTGAGGAAAGTGAGCAAGTCATGTTAATCGGCCAGCAGTCACTGTCTTTGACTAACTATATGTCATGAGTGCTCATTCTTAACTGCAAGTGATCTACCATAGTTTGCACATGAGCGTCAATGAAATATAGGGTGTGTGGGTGGCATAGGGCAAGCAGTCGGCTCTTGTACTTAGTTAAAGTAATACATTCCTCTATAGTGTATTTAGTAGAGTAAAAATACCAAATCAGAAAGAATATCAAATAAAGTGTGCCGTAAGAAGAGTAAGGTCAAAGGACTATGGAAATCAAGTGGTAGGTCAAACTAAATAAAAACGGACTAGATCATACAGAGTATGATGAGAAACACTAGAAGAGTATAATATAATACTCTAAATCATTGTGTAGATGATATGTAAGATACATTGGTTTAAAGGGATCAGTTAATTCCACACCTGCTTGGTCTGAAACCAGCCTGAGTGAGTAGCTCTGCTTGATTCCCAGTGATGGGAAAACCATGAAGAACCCAACCCCATGAGGTACAGTCCAGACAACTCAATCGCTTGGTCACCAACGACAGGACCATATCATCTGGTACTGAATGAGAACAGTGTTTGTATATACGGTGATGTTATATCAAGTTATTCTGACACAGAACAGAATGTAGGCATACAACAATCTTAGTGCACTAAGGTTTACACTTTCTGAAGGTAAAGACCACACCCATTGAACCATTCGTATTACAGTCTATACATAGTAACATAGCCATTGTATATATGTATAGAGTAGAGTCTTTATAACGGCTATGTATGTTCCTGTATAATATGATGAGAATTGGTGAAAAAACAAACAATAAAAAGCAAACGCACAACAAACAAATCAACTACATCCAGGACAATCTTTTAAAAAAAAGAAGTGCCCTGGACGGGACTCGAACCCATGATACGTAAAATAAAAAAAATGAAATATGAACGGCAAGGTTCGTCCTCATTAATTAAAGTATTTATTGCATTTTATACCATATTATCGTAGACTTTCTCATATTTCAGTTATAGTCTAAAACTAATTGTCTCTCAGAAAAAGAACACTACCCCCTAAATTCCTGATCTACATAAAAGTACATACACAGTGATTTAGACCAACCACACAAGCTGAGGGGAGAGACCCTATTCACAGAGGTGTCTATTTTCAACTAAAATTCCATGCTCTTTTCCAAGAACTTGCTGTCAGCTAATATTTCCTGATATTGAGAGAATTTGGAGTATAATACTTCCTATGAGTGGTACGTGACACATAATATTTTCCATTCCCAGTTACACATTCAATCTCAAATCATTACACTCTTAATGGCCCATAGAAATTATATGTACAGTCTTAAACCATGAGCGACCTTTATAATTGGTGGATGTTTTTGGAGTAGAATCATCCAGTTGTTCAGGCATCACTGAACAATGTAAATTAAGCACAACATACACAGCACAACGTTGTTGCATGAAGTCTCACGCAACATTTTATTGTATTAGTATAATGGGCTATGCAACATGTTGTATGGAATAGAAGGCATGTCTATTCCACGCAACATGTTGCATGGCCCATTATACCAATACAATAAAAAGTTGCGTGAGACAAGTTGCATGTAAAAATGTTGTGCCGTGTACGTTGGCCTTAAGCAGTATAGCTCTACCTTAGCAGGTAGATTTAATAGGCATTACAACAGAGAAACACTGAAATTTGTGCAATCTGCATATGAGTGTGCATATCATTAGAAATGGGGTTAAATTTGGCAATGTCATTCAAAATTCGTTAAGCATCAAATTATTTTATCACTATACAGCTAAATTTAGTGGAAGGGAACAAGGTTGCATTTTTCACCTTATCCCAGTGGTTTTAATTATTCCTTAGCACATTCTAACCTCCAGAAGTGAATAATCTGAGAGAAGTAGGCAACCTCCATATACATAGTTGAGACAAACACCAGGGGAAATACTTTAGCACAAAGTGCTGATCGACCAAACTTAAAAGATACTAATGCATCTACAAAATGATGTGACTCTATGGGATATGTAGGGGCCACTCTCTGAAGAGGGGACTAACCCGTGTACTCTCTCTAAAAGTTTGACTGTACATTCAAATAATCACTTATGTATATTATACATACATGCTTACACCATAGACATATTAATTTTCAATTTTATCAAAATTGATTGGCTCTTATGAAAAGACCACTACCCCCAAATTCCTAATCTAAAATTTGGCCACACAGCTAGCAGCTGGCCACACAAGCTGAGGGGATCTTACACCCAGCACAATCTCTATGTACATATTAAAGCTTTTGCAGAAAAATGCCTTTGTGAAACACTATACTACACTGCGGTAGAATTTCGCAGAAAATCTTTCGTGGTATTCTAAATCACGTGAGAAAATCTTTCACGGTATATACATATTCTGAAATTCTAAAATGTGTTTTGTTAATAATTATTGTATGAACCTCTACACAATGGCCATACAAGTTGGCGGTTCTTAACACAGAGGACTCTACTTAAGAGATTCCCTCCTGGAACCTGTCACCTTACTTTCCACACAACAATACAGCAACATGAGACCACATTATACTATTAACATACTCATCATGTTGTTTTCAATGAAAGGCCTGATTTGATCTGCCAGGGAGCCCCCAGAAACCAGCTCCTGTTTCAACAGTTGGTCATAGTCCACTGCAGAATGGGAACAGAGTATATCACAATGTATTATCTAGACTGACTTTGGGTGAATTCCTTCATTAGCTTAGACATGTAAACAGATTCTTTATGGCTGCATCTATAACCTCTTTTCCTCTTCTCAGAACGTTAGAGTATGTTGTATGATAGTAAGCATTAGTGAGACAGCAGCAGCAGGATTAGACCAAAAGAGGACCTGGCATAGCCATATTCTTAGAATAAACATTGCCCATCACGTTGTATGCAAACTTACATAATACACATGTTCATCATATTATGTGTAAAGAAATGTTGAAATACAACTTTAGCTAAGCATGTAGTATGATAGAACTGCTCTGTGTGTATATATACACACATTAAAGGAAATTACATATGTCTTTATGATTATAGTACTGTAGTATAAAGGGTATTGTGCCTACTATGCACATACTTCAGAGGTCTAATATTTCGAGAAATACCACTCACACAGACATCATTAGTTATGGTCATAGTACCTCAAATATTTATTTCATGAATTGTGTGAAATTCATACAATTAAGAGCCCGAGAGTATGTGGTATGTTATGCATCCCTCAAGAGAGGACACTATGGGAAATAAATCGCTATTGTCTTCAGAGTCTGTGATCTTTCAGAGATGCTACATTTGACATACACCGCTATCAAAATGTGGGTCAAACCCAGATGATTTCTATCACACGAACCCTGGGAATAAGTTTAAGGAAAGTGGATTGAACCCTGTTTGTAAATTACTGAAGATTAAACCCAGGGTCTAAAATCAGGTTTCATCACTCGTGTGAACAGGTTACCCAACATCCAGCCTGTATTCAATTTGCCTCGAGTGCATGACGTGTTTTAGCGTGAACTATGTACATGTTGGCATAGTGGTAGTGTCCTTTCTTAGGGGTAGTACAGTGCTTTATAATACATACTATATATTTACCATTAATGAGGTTGTATCTTTCAGCCAACTTGGTGGCCTGGACACTCTTCCCGCTACCGCACGGACCCAGTAGCACCACTTTCGGTGTGTGCGGTGCCAGGCTACGTTTACTACTGCACAGAAAGCTGTGTACTGGGAGAGAACACATACATAATAATACAAACACTCAATGGGTTTATTATTTTTCTTGCAGAGATAGCTTGTGCTCACACTAGTCGGTAGTGGTTGATTTTAACCACCAATCAGGGGATTTTCAACGACCACTCACAAATTTTTAGCCACCACTAAACTAATTTTAACACACTATCTAGTGTACATTAATTGGTGTTACTATTATGTGAGAACTCTAGGTTTCAAACCTTGCAAGCTAAAAAATTAAACCACTACTGAGCTCAGTATGTGCACATGATCGAACACAGACAGGAAGTGCAGTAGTTAAAACAGATGCCTTCTATACACAAGCTCTATGATGTATGCACAATATATGTATTAGCTACACATACTGTGTGGGGCTTAAAAGACCAACGTGAAATTATAATGAACCTCATATTCAGGTTACAAGGGATTATGAATGTTTTGGAGGTATGCTGTATAGCTATATAGTACAACGTAGTAGTAATGGTACTCTTTGAAAATGATAAATTTAAAGAGAGCTGTTTCATCAAAAATTCAGTTAGTGCCTTTATAGACTCCTATCTATAGCCAGTATTCATCGTAGCTAAAGAAACAGTGCGTTGTAAGCTGGATTTATTGTGTAATTTGATACACTATATTGCCATGTATGTATCTAACAGTTATAAGAGTCTATTATGCTTATTTCTTCTCTTTCATTGGAAAGTGTAAGCTGGGTAGCTGTACTGCAATAGATATGCGCTGGAGTGAAGGGATTTATTTTCATTTAATGAGTGCTTTTGCTTATTTTACATTATCATGACCAGAGGCTGCCTCATTAATATACCTATATGAATAAGCTGATATCCATTCTATTACTATCAGGGTGCCTTGAGGGATTGCAGGAAAAGGTTTCTTAAAAAATTAATTTTACAATAAATGCACCTGAAGAGTAAGAGGGAGGAGGCCTAGGAAAACATAATGTTAGAATGAGAGTAAAATTCCTTAAAATAGGGTACAAACATGGAGCACAACAGCTATCATGAAGTGTGTTATATAGAGAGGGTAGGGAGGAGAATGGAAACAAGTGAGAGAAGTACTAGCAAGATATGAATATGTTGCTAGCTTTGAGCAAGATATGAATATTGTGCTGACCTTGAGATATAATATCCCTAAGAGGTTGGTCAGCATTGAATGTCCTTGAGAATGTGGGGGAGTAAGTATGCAAGAGAGTGTTGGAGTGACGATGATAAGTCTCTAGGGGATTGTAGAGGTTAATATCTACTCCTCCCTCCTCTTCTACTAGACGACTGGCGACAGCATCATTAGTTGGTGGACTGAATATCAGGTGGTACACTTCTATAGTATATTAACAGGGATATATAGGAGGAGGAGGAAGAGGAGGAGGAGGAGGAGGAGAAAGAGGAGGAGGAGGTTTTGGTGGTGATATAGAGAAAGAAAAAAGAGTAAAAGAGCAGAATGAGTGAGTAACAGGGTCTGGGTTGGCATTTGTCCGAGTTATCCAACACCCTCCAGTACAGCACCATTACATGGCACTCTTCCCTATCATATTCTAAAGGCTCAAGTATGTAGGGAAGAAGAGAGAGGATATAGGCAAGCACAACCAAGACCAGTGGGAGAAAAGAGCTCTGGTAATGGTGCATGAACAAGTGTTGCATTTTTAGCCACTCCACTCCCCTGTTGTATGGACACCATAGTAACAAGGCACACACACAGAGTAAGTGTTGCCATGCAGCGGTGTAAATTACTCAGAAATGTCTCTCCCACCTCACACTCCCCAAACACCAACAACCAGGGTAAACAAACTCTGACCTCCAGTGAGAGGGTCGATTCTCTTTCCTCCATATCTCTCAATGAGCACAGTGTCTGGACACTCCAAATGAACTGAAATTGAGGCAAATCCAAGACAAAAGCAAATAAAGTGAACAAGGCGGACAATAAAAAACCAGTAAATTACGGAGTGTACAACAAACACAATTCTCCGTGCTTTCATGCTGGCATACATTCTTCAAAAGGAACCCCCTTCAGTCATTCTACCCCGACATAGAGTAATACTGGAGATGGCTCATTGTACCACATGTACTGAGTCCATACGTAACTGGGGCTGGTGTAGGTATGTATATACAAAACATGATGTGAGGCCAGGCTTTGGGAAATCTTCTGATTTGGCACAACCACTAAAATATATTCTACCGAAATGTTATACCGAAATGAGTGGCGTTGACTCCCTTTGACTGTAATGCCAGAGCCTGTAGTGGAAACACTGTAGTGATTGTCTCAAATGTTGCGAAATGCCAGACAAAAGATGACACAGTGAAATTGATATAACTCTCCCAAAGTCATTATAATAAGGAGAAGTAAAATAAGTCATTAGTGCAGACACACACAGGCTAATATTACTCTCACATTCTTATCAATTAACAAGATTATTATAGGAATTCCCCCAATGTGCAGGGTAAACATGCCACACTCAGCCACACCACAACAACAGGTTTAAGCCACTCAATCACATACAACATGCACCAACTATGATCCACTCTTGTATGTTTCGGTTTAGGTATGTATAATACGTAGGTATGTGTATATACAACTAGAGGTTTTAGACATGGCACAACTGTTTGAATATGGCATACTATGAGACTTATGTCACTCCATCTTAATGCTACTAAACATGTCAGAGTGTGTGAACTACACACTATGATTAAAACATTGATAACTGAGCTTAATGGATCAGAGATGTATTGAAAATCAATCTATAAGTATACACGATGGTCAAACTGCAGCTACAATCAGAAACTACACAAAAACAAATTATTACTGTATGTTACCTGCTCCCTGGTGCGTGGGAAAGCCTCCAGTACCCATCCCTACACACAATAACACCTAGTGAATACACTATATACAATAGTTTTCATACACACATGAATAGCACTGGAGCGAGAACCCTCGGCACTCTCAGTTATTAAACAGACCATATGATATTTTGCTATCATTTCAAGTCAAACAAAAACTATTCATTTGAGCAAGATTCAAACCATTGCAAAAGCTGCATCTTCACTATAGAGGCACACCTAGTACAAGTATTATAGAACTAAAATATTTAGGAGTCCCATGCAATACAGTGCCTGACTATTATACATAAGAACATATAAATGGCCGCTGATTACAATTAGAACAGACATGGAATTGCTAGCCGAGTCTCAGCAACAAAACATTTTGGCCAATAAAAATGTCGTAACACTAGGCATGCAGCCTAAATCATGCAATGGATTAAGAAGAAGCACACAGCTGACAGCTAAAGACAGAAACAAAGACACACGGACAGAATTTCATGCATGTGTATATGTATATATGTTGAGGGTTCATAACTGGCCATGCATAAAGAGAACAAAACTATGGCCAGATATATTATGGAGTGTCAGACACTAGTTCCTAAGTTCTTTCTTTAGAGATAGTCCTTTTCAGGGAGAAGAGAATTTCAAGCAGGAGCAGCAGTGCTAAAGAATTCTCATGCATTAGTTTCCATGGAGAGATAATTACTCCTCTCGCTGCAATAGGTTTGTACTTCGTCTAAGGGCTAGTTCTAATTATAGAAATTTTTCTAAACATATATATACTAGGAGAATGTAGAACATGTTAGCTCGAGAAGAGGCATTGGAATGCAGTTTTTATAGCACTAATGATATTCATAGTTCCTGCACAAGCCGGGAGGTTGATAGCATACATGATATTGTACTTATAAAATATGGTATGGTTTGCTTTGCTCGCAATAACAGCAATAGAATAGAGCGTAACAATGGAATTATGTTGCACCAGCAAAGAATTAAGCATATTATACTATTATAGTACCTCTACACTCATTTAATAAATCTGTTATGTATTAGATTACAATACAATACAATAAGTTAGTATTAGGATATTACAATTTTACCTTGTCTCGACAATCATTTTGTTGTGTACGAGAGTGAATCAGTTCAGCCCATAGAGATGGAGGAACTTCCTGCAGTTCCAGTTAAGAAAGGCTTATACAGTGCATGGGACACTCGAACAGCAATGAGAGCAAAAACAATTCACAAGAAACTCCAAATTCAAGATAATATGGTACTATATATGTATGCTATTCTAATACATACCACACCTTTCCTCCTTTAGTAAGTTCTCTAGCCTGTGCAAATATAATATAATATATAAAGTGTGAATGATATGTATACAGAGTCCCTACAATAATAATAAGGAGGCCATGTAAAATGCTTGCAATATGCAATTGGACACCCAAACAGTAGGAGTCAGGAGCAAATAACAAATTCATCACCTGTGTGCCAGCTGGTGATTGGTCATCTTTTAGAACTCGCTTGGGGACCAGGTGGACAGCTCTCAACTTCCGTGAAATAACTTTACTCTGTGGGTAAAAATGAGGGTTAGATGTCAAGGAGTGGTAGGTTAGATAGATTATTATACTCACAATGGAATGCTGACCAGAGCAAGGTGGGCCATATACAACCACACGACAATCTGCATAGATACTCGTGATAAAAGCAGGGTCGTACTTACATATCTAGAAAATTAAACTTGAGGATCAAAATTAATGTATGAAATGTATTATCTACTTTGGGGGGCATACTCATAAAATTCCTGGTTTCAACACCTATATAACAGAAAAATTTGGGGGGG
>JAODVQ020316834.1:0-12081 GCA_025400075.2 Phenganax stokvisi
GATCATCAGTTGCTCTGAGGATGGTCCGGGCTAACGGACCGAAAGCTTTGCTATAATAAATATATGGTGTATACCTCAAACGATTTCTGATATTGTTGTTTTCGCCATGCAAAACTACAAGAATCTTATTACAATTTTGTAGTTAGAAAGTAGTCAAATCTTGAATAGGTGATTCTGGTTGGTTGGTATTCGTATTTAATTATAGTTAATTTTAACGATGGTTTTATGCAACGGACCCTATAGGTGATCTGAAATCACGGAAAAGACTAAGACTATGGTTGTCAATTAAAAATCCATATTTCGTATAGAAATGGTTGTTATCTCACGAAATACATTGTATTTTCTTGCCAACTTTGCAACGGACTTGTCTTTCTAGCCACCAAATATATTTACGAAGTTTCGACTATTTTCATGCACTGTACATCATTGCTTTTATTTTATTTCATGACTTTCTACAAGTTTTTTTTCATTGTTGATTTTTTAAACGTCTGGCTATGACCTTTTATGTTTTTTCCATTTTTTTTCGTAGCTTTGCGCGTGTATACGTGCATGTAAAGTACGTGATTTGAATCAATGATTTATACGCCTCGACTAAATATCTCGTCTTGACTAAAAGAAGTCTTTATATGCAAGCTTTTGGAGCAAATAGACTACATACGAAAACTAAAACTGCCAATTAAGGTTTGACACTAATCCAGGTAACTGCTTTTAAGTAATTTTTTATATTGACTTCTGTTTCGCTTTCGTGCTTTTTGGTGGTTTTCTATGGCTATTGTTTTTACATCATGGTTTCTCCGAGTTATCCTCGATTGTTGTTCGTTTGAACGTCTATATATATGGTCTTTTATCAACTTTCCATTTTCATTGATTTTATACATATTTTTGTTTTTGTTTTTTTCTAAACTTTGCTGTAGGTGTACGTGAGTTTCTCATACATCTAGAATTCACGCTAATCTAGCCGCTGTGTACAAGCAGTCTCATGTTGCGGAAGAGAATATACAGTAACTTTATTCATTGTGGTGAATAGTATACCTCTCTATACTTACGATCACAACGTAGCTTACAACTTGCTTGCTCTAACATTTTCACTTCACCATTCAATCCAGTTTTAAAGTCAGTCCATTTTTTCACATCGCCATTCATTTGTCGTTCACAATCATTCGAGAACATTTCAATCTCATCTTTTGTAAGAACTCGCCCCCATACATTTACTTCAGCCATTATTCCCTCGAAAGAGTCGTCAGTTTCAAATCCCCCACCTACACTATTCTGGTCTTGTCCTAACACCCATGTCCCACCACCCGTAATGGTGCTTCCAGTTCTTTTGTCTGAAGTTGAATCAGTCATAATGTTATCTCTATAGAAGGTGAGTTGTCCATCACTACTGGACCACGTGAAGCAAATAGCATGCCATGAATCATCATTCGCAACACTGTTCCTGAAACTGAAAACAACAGCGTTAGAAAAATTTATCGACATATCCAGCAAAGATCGTCGTTAGGACGAGTTTCTTGCTATACCCTTACTTCTTTTGGCACAGGACGCAAGTCTGGTTCTTATATATCGCCAATCATTGCAATTTGTCGGTGTTTTTTTTATTTCTGCTGTATGCATGCATTAGAGAGGACTTACACCAAAGCTATACCTGTGATTCAGTCCAGCAAAAGCATGCTTATGCTCGACTATACGTCAAAACTCAAAACCACTTTAACAAATCTTCTAAATCTTTCAAAACAAATCTTATGTAACAAAACTATGGGTAAGTACATAATTGTTGAGTGCAGTGAAAAACTCTCAATTCTGTCGTTCACGTATTCCGTAATTAAATACGATTCCTCTTTCAAGCTTGTCCCTCATTTCATCTGAACACGTTGGTGTAACTGGCCTGTTGTTTATACCTTGTCAAAGAATTCTTCACGGAGATTTCGACTTCTGTGTTATAGCACAAAAGATCGATCTCATTCTCTTCACTGGAAACCGCATAAGACACTACTGTACCACTCGTCTTTGTTTTGACCCAAGCACATATCGTAAGAGCCCTTAAACTTGGTGTGTCTCCACCATTTGACAGAGCGTAATTGCTTACATTTTGTTCAGGAAATAACAAGGAAAATGTTGAAGCTAAAATGACAAAGGAACTTTGTTAATATGATGGTCCTAAAGTACTGGGGCCGGTTGTTTGAAGCATGTTTAGCTTAAATGGTGGATAATGCAGAATTCCAAAACACTCTCGCACATCTTCTGAAAAGTTCAAACCAGGTCCTGTGTAACAAAACTATGGGTAAAAATACATATAGTTGTTGTATTGATTTCAAAAACTTTCAATTTCGTTGTTTAACAAATGCTAAATCTGTTTTCTATCTCCAACTTATCCACCGTTTAAGCTAAACAGGCTTCGCACAACCGGCCCCTGCATTGCTTTCGATATGTACATATCTGTAACATACAATAAACGTGGAAGCATATTATTACTAGTGAATAAAACAGCAAAGGGTGTGCTGGAAAAGAGGCGTTAGCTGCTCGTCAAGACTATGCAATGTGTTTCGCCGAGTTTTAGATTTAATTACCCAGTGATCTGAAATCATGGAAAAGACTGGGACTAGTTGTCAATTAAACATCTAGTTTTGTTATAAAAACGGTCGTTATCTCACGAAATACCATTTATTTTGTTCCCAAATTTGCAACGGCCAAGTCTTTCTCACCACCAAACATACTTATAAAGTTTCGAAAAATTTCATGCAGGGCAGAGAATGAAAAAAGTGATTAAATACAACAAAATGAATTTCTGTTCTTTTGCTTGTTCCAGTCTATTTGTCCGCGGCCGGGATCACCTGACCACAGATTAGACACTACCATGCAGATATATCCGACTGCCCCAAAATTGCGTAAGTCGATTTTCATGTCGGCCATATTCCTAGCAAGAGCCCTAAAGAGGGGCATTCACCCCTGAACAAATGATTATTGATTTTCAAGATGGCACCCGGGGGGTGACGGTCTTTGTTTAGGGCACTTGTTAGGAACCAGTGAAATGTAAATATATCTGGAGTGCTAAGTCAGGGGGGAAATTGAAGCCAACTTTGCGTTCACTTTTCAGGTAGACCCCAGTTCTTTCTAAATATTTTTTTTTAAAAAATAGCATTTTTATATTCTGTTTGGAACTTAAAACTTGCATTACTTTTGTAAAATGCATATCACTTTAAAGAATGACAGTTAAATTTATTTTATATGCAATAAGATTTGACAAAAATTATACTGTTATCGAAAAAAGTTGAAGCAAACACAAAAATTCCAAAAAGTCCGGGCGATTATACATGCTTTCTTTTTGGACATGGCAGCCATGAAAACTGACTTACGCCAAATCATAGGCTTGAAGCCTAAGTTGGATGTCTGTGTTGTCTCTATTCTGAGACCTGGCTTTATAACGTTACACAACAACCAAAATACAGCAGTAATATTTATTACATGAGATAATATCAATGCAATAAAAACAAATGTTAAGAAAAAGTGACAACATTAAAAAATACATCTTTTCAGTCAGAAAAGCAGCTCAAAATTATTAGCTCTATACAAAGTTTGACCACATTTGGATAAATATGCTGCATATGAAAAAGCTTCAAATTAATATTGTGCTTATTAGCAAGCTCATAGTTATTTACACTAATTATATATAGACGCTTAAAATTTGAAGTATATATGTTTATCCAAATCTCTGCAGTAATTTGTTTTTGTCAGTTATTAAACATTCAATCGTCATTTGTTTTAGTGTGAAGTGCTATTTTATTGAAAATTGATGGTTTTCTAGAAAAAACCTGATTGTTAACCACAAAACTTGATTGTTAATCAAACCAACATATCAGAGACGAAGTTTTTTTCTGTTTTTTTGCACATTTTGTTGAATAAGTTGTCGCACAATTGGACTTAATTTCCCTCAATGTATTATCAATCATCAGTTCGTTTTGGGACAGTTGATGCACTTTAAACTTATTTATATTTACGCCAATATTCAGACAAGTAACCAGGGTAAGCAAACAACTTACTGCAGTTTAACAAAGCGGACTGTATTTCTTACATGGGAAAAACAAATATGTGCTGCCGGCTCGAGCAGACATAAAGCACACCCTAACTAAAGTGCGGGGGCAACACAATTAATACAGTAACAATAATAGGTTGTTTTCAATCATGTGGTTTTGAGATTTTAGATGACGGGCAAGTACGTCAAAAAATGGCCGTTGAAAACCTTTCAGTTGACTTCAACAATAGTTTAAGACATAAAGGTTCGATCACTTTTTAATTTATTACAATCCACTCAGAAACGAAAATAATGGTGGACAAACTTGAGGTTTGCCCGTCATTAGGTTAAAAAATCAGGTGATTGCAAACAGCCTACAGACTATGGCACTAGCTTTTAGAGACTAACAGACGCGACTGCCCCAAAATTTCGTAAGTCGATTTTCGTGCAATTTTCATGGCAGCCATTATCATAGCAAGTGCCCTACAGAAAAGCATTCACCCTCCCCCAACGAATGATTTTTAAGATGGTGCCAGGGGGTGACGGTCTCTGTTTAGAGCACTTGCTAGGATAATGGCGGCCACTTACACCAAAATCACAGGCTTGAAACCTAAGACGGGCAACTGTTAGTCTCTAATTTGTGTCAGTGCTCTCAAAGCCTCAACCAGTCTCAACTGATATAATGTGCATAGAACCGCATTTTTTGTTTTGCCACTGTCAGTCTTTTTACCTGGATAATGTTCAGGATGTCTGCATTGCTGAACCTACAAAAAAAGTTGTCAAAGAGGAAATGAACTAAAACAGTTATGCACCGTAGTTCAATTAAACTTGGAATCCCAGTTTAAGTGCAAATTGTCCCACGATCGACGTTTTGCGAACGCTTTCTTTTGAAATACGTTCTTTCTACCACATCTAATAAAATACGTTCCACTTGACAGCTGATAATTCAAAAGAAAACGATCTCAAACGATCTCAGTATTGACTGTTGAGTATAAGCGAAGAAACATTACAAGTATCTCAAATTAATTCGAAGTTTGAATTAGGCTTGGATTTAAAATTTAATGAATTCTGCCTTAATAGGCGAATGAAGTTATAAGTAGTCACGTTCTTTCACGCACCTAAGTTCAAATACTTCGAAATTTTGTATTTCTTAGAAATACTTCAAGAGATAGACACGTAGTCATTCAAAACAGTAAATTCTAAACACTCCAGTTTGCGAATAATAAAGCAATTTTTATCAAATTTTAAAGCTTTGTAACTTTTGTTCGTGCATGGTGCGCGTAACAATCGCAACGGCCGTGTTATAAATATTTCAAAACTTGCTGGCCCAGCTGGCATTCACTCGTGCATGCAGCGGACAATAATCATTGCTGCCTCTATACTTTGCTTCAGAAAGTTAAAAAGAGCTAACTGAAAATGAAACTTGGACCTACAAACTTGCAAGTGAGGCAATTAGCTGTAAACAGAGATAATAAAAATTATTGATGCATGGAAATAATTCAAATTATAAGAGAAACACGTTCCCGTGTAAACAAAATTGGGCACGAGAAATGGCTTGTATATACTCAGTTGTTGAAAACGCGAAGTCAGCTTAACCTTGGATTAACGTAAATATGACTCAAATTAAGTTTTCAGCTATAATTGTTTAATGTGGGCGAATTTCAAATCCAAGCCGATAGACAACTGCGTTTCTATAGTTCAACCGGTAACCTAAATACTTTATGGAAAAATTTGTAGTATTACCATTTCATAAAAATCAAATTTCTTTTCCAGCAGCAAGGCACCATCATCTTTAGAACAGTTATTTACTTCACATCGATGCTGTGACAGTCCTTCCACAATCTCATTTACACCATAGTTCGCTGATCGGCACTTGCTCGTCATAAGACACAATGCAATGCATTCAATTAAATTTGAAGCATTCTTTTCAGAAATCAAACAACCTTTGAGATGATGTCCTATTAACAGGCAAAACAGAAAATTAAATGATCTTCATTGTGGAAGTTGTGTGACGCTTTAACGGACACTTTGTACAAAAAGCACAGAATATGTTAGCTACCACGACAAAAAAGAGGATCCTAAATGTAGTTAAATTGCAAAGTTTGGAGGCGAAATGTTAGAATAAGCGAAAGATTTAGGCTTGGTGATGTTTGCTAATTTTTGGAGGGGGGGGCTCAAAAAGGGTAGCAATTTTTGCACGTTGGCAGCTTCCATAATCATTTTTTAGTGTTTCAAATTCTGTTGCTCATTCATAGGCAATCATCGGAACACTTCGTTTTTCGTTTGGAATTTTATTACTGGCTTTTAATATCTCATTCCTTTTTATCCTAACGTATTTGTTATTTGCAGCCGAATATAGTCGGCAAAAATCAATGATGATTTATGGAAAAAAGGGTGCGTTGTTTTATAGATACTCGTCAATTGAGCATGCATGCATATCTAGTTTCTAAGAATTATTTGATATGATCGAAGTAAGCTAGTTATGCAAATATTTTAAGTACTTGTTTGCAACATTTATCCACAAAGCTTATTTACCTAAAAAGAAATTTTTATTTGCAAAGTTTGTAAAAAATGGGTTTACAGAAATGCGCAAACTAAACAGCTGGTTAAATTTCAACGCATGCAGGCTTAAGCCAGCCAGAATTTGAAAAACTGGCTCCTGATGACTGGTGTTAAAAGGTGAAATCGTAAGCTTTTCGATATAAGCATGAAACTTAAAGGTTGAAGTTAAAAGTTTAAGTTAAACAAACTGTTTTCTTTTTTCTTACCGAGACTTTTAAATGTCCGTCATTGTTGACGGAAAATTATAATAAATCGTATCTCTCGTTCTACCCAAGTACCTGCTATTAAAATAGTGCCGCTGAATTAAGCTTGTCGAAATCTACTTAGTTCTATAAATTTTATTTGCCTACGACTTCACCCAGCCGCTATAGCCTCTTTCAAACACTCGAAGTCTCACATTGTTTACATTTTGATGTCTCTAACGTGTACACTATTGTGCGTTTGTTTAAGGATATAACGAGTTTACCTTTAGCATATAACTGAAAATATCCATTGGTGGTTAATACTTGATTTGCATTTGTTGCAACGATAAGTACTAATATTGCAACTGCAATAAAACTTTGGCTTTGCGATTCGGCAACTGGTTTCATTTTTCAAGTTAACATCGACAACTTTGCTGGTCTAAATGAAAAACTGAATCGCGTGCGTGCATGCAATTAAAATATATTGCAAGCTTGTGGAAAGACTTATAATTTCTTCTATACACTTATCATTGTTGTGCCAATCATTATAGTATAAAAAAACTGAAATATTTTGCAAGTGAAAGTCGTTTATAGCGTCACAGTAGACCACAGCTGATTCCCAAAAGATACAAAAAATTGTTTGAGTGAAAGGGGCTTCGAGGAAGTTTTCTATGACAAATTTTTCATGTTGCAAATATTCTTCGATCGTCTGTACGCTGACCCCAAGTTCATCAACGGTTCACATAATTTGTGTTATTATACACTGTAGTAAAACTCGCGTTTTGATTGGCTAATAGCCAACTATTAATTATAGCAACTTGTAACCTGCAGATAATTAAATTATACGGTTCGGCCGATAACACTTACCTTGACCTTGGGGGCTGTTCACAAAATACGCGACGCTTTTTTGCCTATTTTTTATACCCCCCTATCCCCTGTGACGCTCTGTGACGTTTAGTGTTATACCCCATGTAAAACTACGTGACACTAGACGAACTGCCCCTCCCCCTCCCATTTCTTCTTCGCCGTTCATTGTTAATAAATATGATCAAAAATCTGAATTTTAAAATAACATTTCCAATTTACAATGGCATTTGTCTATTCGGAAAGTTCCCATTCTGAGGCTCTTTCGTCTGATTTAAACACGGGAGTTCCATGTTCTCGTGCAGTACAAGGAGGAATGTGCCGTTCTGTGGTATCCACATACTCCTCCTTGCACCATTCGTACCTATTTTTAATGCACCACACACATCAAAACGTCACGTGACATAGGTAGCTTCACCCCTTCCCCCTTGTGACTACGTGTGACACATGACCTCCCACCCCACAAAGCGTCACATATTTTGTGAACGGCCCTTGATAATTCTGCAGATCACAAAAACCCCATCCAATAATTGTTTAATATTTTCTTTGTTGGCCGTACAGGCGAACAAAATTTGTCGTTTGCCTCATTTTTCTAGGAAAAATGATTAGTTCAAAAGCTAGCGCACTAGCTTTTCAGAAAATGCATTTGTCACAGAAAAATGTGGCAAAATGACCCGTACAGACGGGCTTATTAAACTTATCACAACATTTTGTCATAGAAAATTTGCTCGTTTGTAAAAGCCTTTCAGGTGCATTGGTTTTTGTTATTGACCTTAATCAATTCCCAGCAGCAACAGTGTTTTTAAACAACTAAAATATATGCATAGCTCTCATCCTTAAGGATTAGTGGACTGTTGGCGTACTTCAGTTTTCCCCATAAAAATAATAAAAACTCGTGTGTATCAGTAAAACAATTATACTAGGAAGAGAAAAGTCTTAGATTCTGTTTGGCTTTGCGTTTTCGCCTCAAAAATGCTTATTTTGAGTTGTAAATATACCGTGTGCTGACTGCGTTGTAAACAATTAGTTTAAGTTAGGGAGGTGAAATTGGCTATGGGAATTGAGTTTAAATTATCATTCATAATTAAAAGCGGCATTGTAGTTATGCACTTTTGACACCCGCGTACGTGCCCGTAAATGTATAAATAGTTCAAAATTCTATAGTTTTTAAGAAAAGGTGTTTTGCGGTTGTTTATAAGACAGGTTTTGCCACGCACGTACAAGTGGCATTGACAACGGTGTAACAAGAATTGTTTACAACCCTAAACATTTCTTGGTTATTTGTTCGCACATATTTAAAAAGTTTAAAACTTTGAAGGATTTAAATGTTACTGTGACATTTTCGTCAAGGTCTTCACTGATCCTATCTATGACGTCATCTATCCGCCAAAATTAAAAAATATTCTGTTTAAGATCATATTTTCGTTTTTTCAGTAAAAATCAGTACTCTGACATGGAGCAGTTTGCCAGCATTGAACATTAAACTTTTTTTACAGCATTTGAACATTTAACTTTTTTGTCAGCATTGAACATTCAACAGTTTTGACAGCATTTGAACACTCAACTTTTTAGTCAGCATTTCAGAATTCGACTTTTTTGTCAGCATTTGAACATTCGACTTTTTTGTTGGCATTAATCATTAACTTTTTGAACATTCAACCATAACCTTTTAAAAACGACGACTCAGACAGGAACTAGTAATGAATCAAAATTTCCATACTTCGTTTGATGCAATTTGTATTCCCTGATTAGAATTTCTTCAGAAATGGAAAATGCTGCTCATTTGATGAGCCGAGCACTATTTGATGTGGTAAATGCAATTGAGCAATATGAAACTGACCCTTCAACGGGTTTGCGACCGGTACTCATAAAGTTGGATTATGTTCAAGGATATATCAGTTAACTTGAATATGGAGGAAAATATTACAAACACGATTGGCAGGGCAGTCATTCAGCTCATGAGAATAGAAAATAACAACCTCGGTCATGAAAGATACAGAGAGTCGTAAAGGGATGGCCAACGTGGAAGATCATCATGTGATTAAGCGAGGAGCAGCTCTTGCGTGGCAGGAAAATATTCTGATCAGGCAGGACTGACCACAGATTGAGTTAATCTCTAACAACAGGGTTTCAACAAGCTTTTACATAACAAGCTCAAATCAAACGAAAGAGTGAACTACCGCAAGACAGCTACTACCAATAATCAAAGCTTCATACCCTTTAAAAATACACGAGCAACTGAAAACGTAATTGTTTAAAATTCAAAATTGAAAACTAGCCTTTTGTCTTTACAAGCTGTCGCGGTTTTCTTCCTCGTATTTTTCGACTTATGTCTCATTCATATTTCATAAGGCCCGTTCTCCACTACGCGAATTTGTTCGGGCAAAGAAGAAATCTGGAAACGTGATTGGCTCGTTTTCGACTTTTTCGTGGCAAATTATTTTTGCTAGCGAATCACATTGCTGCATTTATTTTTCGCTCGAAAAATTCGCGTAGTGGACAACGGGCTTCACCCAGTCCAGTTTCGCACTTTCGCTCCCTTCAATCCTACGACGTCGTACTTCATGTAATGACCGTATTTAAAAGCTACTCGGGTGTAGCAAAATACTTTAGAAATCTGAATTCTCCCAAATTTTAATCCTTGAAAGATCGCGAGTTAATTCTACGCTTATTGAAGACAGAGATCAACTTTCTTTATTGATCTAAACGTGAGAATGGACCATACCAATGTAAGTTGATCGTTGATAACCTTCTAACATCGTTTTGTATACCTATCTATATGAATATGGTTATACTAATAGTGTACACAATCTCGTACCACGGTACCAGTTGGTACATTGTTTTCATTGTGCATTTATCTTTCAAATTCAATCGGGACGAAGCAAAAATAATACCCAACTTGTTTCCACATCATTCAGTCTTAGTTCAGTTAGTTGTTCTACATTCTTCAAGCTTGGGTGGGACTTTGATAACGAGACTATCACAGGCTTATTGGTGCAACTGTGCATGGTTTATACATTATTGTTATCCAAATTGTATTCAATTCTAAGTTGTTTACATCATATTTTGTATCAATGACCTATTTGCCCATTAAATGGCACTATATTTCCCCTGACAGTTAGTTGTCTGGCATTGAGCAAAATAAAATATGCAGTATTAATAGCACGCATTTGCTTGTCAATGGGTTAAGCTTATAGGCCTAACTTTTCTCTGTCTGACAAGAATGCCTTTCTAAAAGATATTATTTCAATTATGCAATACAAGTCCTTAAGAATTTTCATTGCATGACCAATAACCATCGCAGAATATGCTGTATAGGCCCTTTGTAAGTCCTGTTTTTCTCTTCAACAATATCGGAACACAGTGAGGAGTTCTTCTGTGCTCCAAAACCATTAGTTTTGTTGTGGTGCTTATGAAACAAAAACGTTCCTACCATTTCCTTTGGATGTTTAAAGTGGAAAGCAACCTTGACCCCAGTTTTCATGCGACATTCCATGTGCGACTAGCCAAAAAACCTATATAGCAAGAAAATGTTATTTTCTCCTGCCGCCAATGAAACTATGTTAACAGCAGTTCTTTTAATTATACAAACCATTTGTTATCCAAAATGCCATATTATGCATCTAAGTTTATAAATATTACTAAAAATTTGACCTCATTAGCAAAATTTTTCAAAAATGGCAGGCAACATACTGCAATAAACAAGGAACACACCTTAGGTTTGTATCAAACTGATGTAATTTTATTTTGTGATAATTTTAGAGGTTCCCAGTCCTAATTGGTCTTGGTGTGGTAGGCGTTTCTGTTTTTCTTCTTCTTCGGAAGTACTTTTTCAGCGGTAGTGGTCGTAAAAGACAGATTGCATTAGACCCAAAAAAGAAAGTTGCTTTTGAAATGATTGAAAAAGAGGTATACTTGAATTTCATATTGTTCTTTTCCATTAAAGATGTAAAAGTCTTTTTGTAACAAATATAGTGGCTGGCATTTGAGAGTGTATCTAGAGTGAATAAGCTTGAGAGAAATGACATATTCAAGAGTTGACAGCTGCTGTTAAAGTATTACTTTGTCATATAGTATACCCTTGTGTGATCAGATACAGATGCTACAATTTGATTGTTTTAGCAGAGGAGTACAATTTGAGCATAATTGTACCATTTCTGAACTGTAATTGCACTGATCTTGTCAGAGCAAACGAAAGCCAATGCAATTTTACTGAACAATGTATATACTACACATTTTGTTGCTGAAGCATGGAAGGTTCAAATCCAGAACTATTAAATTTTTGAAAGTTCTATAATAATGTCTTGGAAGGACTCTTGATCTCCTGTTTTTCCTTCATTCTGCTGTTTTGTTTGATTGTTAAGGCCCAGTTAGGCCAAAAAAAAAAAATGTGGGTTTCCGGTTTCCCAACCCTACCTGACTTTAGGGCACCTAAATCTCCGACCCTAATTTTTTTATGGAAAC
>JAODVQ020317044.1:0-12075 GCA_025400075.2 Phenganax stokvisi
GACAACCTCAACACGATGCCCCGCCGACTCCACAACTGGGCCTCAGCCGCCGACACCCACACCCAACTCACTCGCAACCACCGATAGAGCTTGCCCTCGTTCGTCGTCGCAGCAGCGCTTCAATGAAGGGCCGGAGTCTTCGGAGACTCCTTATCCGCCCTACGCTTCAATGAAGGGCCGGAGAATGCCGGCCATCCGCTGGTGATGGACGCTTCAATGAAGGGCCGGAGAATTCTCCGGCCAAACGCTCATATCGTGTTCAATGGCCAGACGTGGCAGTTAACCCTTCAATGAAGGGCCGGAGAATTCTCCGGCCAAACGCAGCCTCCGACATCGCCCGACGACAGTTCCGCTCGCTTCAATGATGGGCCGGAGAATTCTCCGGCCAAACCATGATCCCCCTCCATCGGGAAGGGGGTGACCAGCACGCTTCAATGAAGGGCCGGAGAATTCTCCGGCCAAACTCTGATCGACCCCCCCCCACAGCCCCGCACGCAGGGCGCTTCAATGAAGGGCCGGAGAATTCTCCGGCCAAACCTGGTGGTCGGCCAGATCAACGGCATCCTGAGCGCGGTACTTCAATGAAGGGCCGGAGAATTCTCCGGCCAAACTGCCGTGTTGCTCACGATGCGCCGCGCAAGAATTGCAGCTTCAATGAAGGGCCGGAGAATTCTCCGGCCAAACCATGTCGGTCAGCCAGTCGTCGCCTCCGACGACCAGCCGCTTCAATGAAGGGCCGGAGAATTCTCCGGCCAAACTCCGCGCTGCGCCGGTGATGCCGTCCCAGACGCGCTCGCTTCAATGAAGGGCCGGAGAATTCTCCGGCCAAACCTGAGCCGGGGCGAGATCTCGATCCTGCGGACGGGCGCGCTTCAATGAAGGGCCGGAGAATTCTCCGGCCAAACGATGCTCGATCCCCGGCGCGCGGATCGTGTGCACGACGCTTCAATGAAGGGCCGGAGAATTCTCCGGCCAAACGATGCGATCGTGCATCGCTGGGCGCCGACCAGCGACGGGCTTCAATGAAGGGCCGGAGAATTCTCCGGCCAAACTGCAATGTCGTCACGGACGGCGGACGGGCACCGCTCGAGCTTCAATGAAGGGCCGGAGAATTCTCCGGCCAAACCAGCGCATCGCTGACGTGACCGCAATGTCAGACCACGCTTCAATGAAGGGCCGGAGAATTCTCCGGCCAAACAGCTCGGCCGGTGGGCATCCAAGGACGGCATTTCGGCGCTTCAATGAAGGGCCGGAGAATTCTCCGGCCAAACCATAAGATGACTCTCGCGGGATTGATTCAGATGAACGCTTCAATGAAGGGCCGGAGAATTCTCCGGCCAAACGTAGTAGGCGGCGAGAACTTCCTCGCTCGCCGAGAGCTTCAATGAAGGGCCGGAGAATTCTCCGGCCAAACCGCCATGCGCGGCAGCATCTGCCACGAGCAGATGAGCGGCTTCAATGAAGGGCCGGAGAATTCTCCGGCCAAACGTTGCCATGACCAGAACCATATCGCATCGAGAGACCAGCTTCAATGAAGGGCCGGAGAATTCTCCGGCCAAACTTGACTTGGGCGCCGACGCAACATCGCTGACCTATCAGCTTCAATGAAGGGCCGGAGAATTCTCCGGCCAAACGTGATCTGGCGGAACTGGCGCACCCACAGGCTTCCTGCTTCAATGAAGGGCCGGAGAATTCTCCGGCCAAACGAGGTCTGCACGAGCTCCAGATGGAGGCAATCTCGCGCTTCAATGAAGGGCCGGAGAATTCTCCGGCCAAACGGGAGGGACGCCACCATCCCACCCACACACCCCACCAGCTTCAATGAAGGGCCGGAGAATTCTCCGGCCAAACCCGACTCGTCCGACACTCGCTGGAGCAACGGCACCACCGCTTCAATGAAGGGCCGGAGAATTCTCCGGCCAAACATGTCCTGACCGGCCATCGCGGCTCCCAGCCACAGCGGGCTTCAATGAAGGGCCGGAGAATTCTCCGGCCAAACGGCGCGCGACGGCGAACAGCGCAGCCCACAGCGCCGTGCTTCAATGAAGGGCCGGAGAATTCTCCGGCCAAACTTCAGATTCGTGGCCGGTTTGGTGGTCGGCCAGATGCTTCAATGAAGGGCCGGAGAATTCTCCGGCCAAACGAGGTCGTTGTCGTTGCCGGAGCCGTCGACCGTGTCGCTTCAATGAAGGGCCGGAGAATTCTCCGGCCAAACCACCGTTCGCGGCCGGCCGCCGACCGCGAACGCGATGCTTCAATGAAGGGCCGGAGAATTCTCCGGCCAAACCATTTTGCGCGCGGTCAATCTGCTGATCAGCGGCATGCTTCAATGAAGGGCCGGAGAATTCTCCGGCCAAACGATCTGGCTGAGGGTGGGGTCTTCGACGTCGGATCGTGCTTCAATGAAGGGCCGGAGAATTCTCCGGCCAAACTCGTTTTTTTCTGGCGCCAGCGACGCTGGTGCCCGGCTTCAATGAAGGGCCGGAGAATTCTCCGGCCAAACCACGGAGTGGGTGGCTGCGCCGTCCGGCGGCGCGGGGCTTCAATGAAGGGCCGGAGAATTCTCCGGCCAAACAGGAGGAACGTCTGTATGGCGTCGAAGGGGAATCCGTAGCTTCAATGAAGGGCCGGAGAATTCTCCGGCCAAACCCGAGATCGTTGTCGTTGCCGGTGCCGTCCACCGTGTCGCTTCAATGAAGGGCCGGAGAATTCTCCGGCCAAACCCGGTGATGGGCGACGACTGGGGATGGGACGAGGCGCTTCAATGAAGGGCCGGAGAATTCTCCGGCCAAACCGCTCTCAAAATCCACCGGAACTGGCCAGCGGTTTCGGGAGCGGTTGCGAGCGCTCTACGCGTAGAGCGCTCGGGAAGCAAGTTGTTCGGTTGTCAAGGTGCAGATTAGGCCCGTACTTCAAGGATGCGAGCGCTGCCCGGGAATCGGGGCCTGACCGGACCGCTCGCATCAGACGATAACCGGCCCGGAGCTGGGCAATGGTGGAGCGTTGCCCATGAAGTCGAAACAGTCCCTACTTCGCTCGGCGGGCATTCCGAGGTCGACGAAGGCAATCGTGTCCTCACCGTGATGGATGGCTTCGCCAAGCTCTGTCTTCAGATTGATCAACTCAATGCCGTCCAGATCGCTGATAAACACGCTGTAGTGCATTGGCCAGCCGTATGCCTTCATGGCCTTGTGGACCTTCCGGAGGCGTTTCGGATCTCTGATGTCATACGACACGAGATACCGACGGCGGCCGCTCATGAACTTACCTCGTAGTGAACGGAATGTACTCGGGAATCTCGCCGAGCATCGCCGCCGCGAGCATCCGAGCCTGAACTTCGAACACGCGCCGGTAGGAGATCTTGTAGCCGTAGGTGGGATGGGTGATCTCGTGGTCGAGCCGTCGCTCGTAGGCCGCGATCACGGCTCGACGCGCTGCCTGCTCGAGCGCCACTCCCCCGGCGCGGATGACGAAGCCGTTCTCGGCTACCTCGCCATTGTTGACGGCGTTCACAACCACCGACTCAGCGATGATGGGTCTGAACTCCTCGGCCAGATCAAGGGCGAGCGCTGGCCGACCAAACCTGGGCCGGTGGTAGACGCCCAAGTACGGGTCGAAGCCGATCGAGTACACGACCGCCGTTAGGTCCTTGACGAGCAGGGCATACAGGAACGACAGCAGGCAGTTCACCGGGTCGCGCGGCGGGCGCCGGTTGCGCCCTGCGAAGTCGAACGTCCCGAGACAGTCGTCCTTGAGCATCGACGCGAAGCTGCCGAAGTACGAACGAGCCGCCGCCCCCTCGATGCCCAGCAGCGACTCGACCGAATCGGCCTCTGCTGCCTTGGCTGCCAGTTCCTTCAACTGCCCGACAGCGGCGTCTACCGGTTCGCGCGAGTTGCGCATCAGCAGCGTGCGGGAGTTGCGAATCTTGCCGACGACCATCTGGCGGGCCAGCGGCAGGCCCGCCTGGGCCGCCACCGCGACCTGGCGTCGGCGCAGTTCCACATGCTTGGACGGAAGGCCGTGGGCGATCCCCTGGAACCAGCCTCCATAACTGAACCAGCACACCGGGATGTCTTCACGGAACGCTGCGTGGAGCAGTTGGGTCGACACCTGCACATTGCCGCTGAGATTGATCTGCGAGATGTCGATCAGACGGTCGCTGCGCACCACCTCGCGGTTGACCTTCACCTCCACCCGTCGCTGGCTGATCCCCAGCCGGGCGCCCTGCTCGGTCACATACAGCGGCCTTGCCTCAGAGTCGCGCGGCGTCAATCGCCTCGGCGCGCCATCCACGCGCCCGGTATGGAAGTTGGTCTCATCAGGCAGGCAGATGCCCACCAGCGAGCAACGCGGACACTTGGGGCTGTCTACCAGCGGCGGCGGCGCATACTCGGCAGCTGCGACACGACGCAGCCGCTCGACGGTGTCCAGCGTCTTGCCCAAGAGCTGATCGTCGAATTCCAAGGTCGTGCGTTCGCGGGAGGCCGCAAAATAGAACTGCCCCTCATCACAGTCGTAACCGCTGTCGCGCAGGATCAGCCCGATTGCGGCCAACTGCTGCAGCTCGGGCTCCCAAGCAGGACCGTGCTTGGGCGGCCGGCCCCGCTTGACCTCGACAGGCACGACCTTGCCGTCGAAGCCCTCGACGATGTCGGTCTTGGCTATGAGCCCCAGCCGCTCCGAGCTGACCAGCACCGAACGCGCATTGCTCACGGGATCGTCCTCCGACGACCCGCCCATCCGACCGCCGCCCTCATCCACACGACGATGCACATAGCGGCCATGCACCGTGTCGGCATTGTCCTCGAACTGGCTCTGGACCCACTCCAGATGAAACAGCCGCGGGCAATAGACGAACTCGTTGACCATGCGGGCCGGAACGAGATCAGGTACCTCAGTCACGCTGCCAGGCCACCTCTGGCGGGCCGAAGTTCGCCAATCCCATTGCGCGATCGTTACGTCGAATCGACGATTCCAGGATGCGAAACACGCCGAAGGAGGGCAAGGACTTCTCTAGCCGGTTGTCGCTTAGGCAGTCGGCGTGAGCATGCGCGACCAAGGTGCGGACTACGTTCGGTGATGCCGGTCGATCCCAAAGGGGCCAAGAGAAGGAACCGTTGCGCCACGTACCACGGCAAGCTGTCGTCGCTGTCTTTCCGTGTCCGGGGAAGACGGGGAACATGCTGAGCCCGAGAATCGCTAGGCATTCGGCTCCCGGGACCGTTAGCTTCGGATTGTTGGTGTTGTCGGTCGGGTCGAATGCTGAGAGCGCGTAGGAGCGGTCATCGGAGACATCCCACCGCAAGGAAGGCAGCTTGCTCGTGTACTGCCATGGCCCAACGAGTGCTTCACGGAGATCGTCTTCTGTCACGCCACTGAGGACCTCGCGAGCCATCTTCAGAAACAACTGGCGTCCAGCGGTGAAGTGAAAATCTGATGGCTTGGCGACCTTGCCCGTCACGCTGTCGAGACTTCCTTCGGCCACGAGCGATGCGGCCAGGACGCCGCTTCGGTGATGTCGCGCTCTGGATAAGTATCTGCGGATGTCCTCCGCAGGGAACTTCACATCCTTGGCCTCAGGAACTGGGTTGAGGGCTGGCTCAGTTCTCCACTGGGCTGCTACCTCAAGCACTCGGTTAATGATCCCGTCAATGTCGAGATCCACGAGGATCTTTGGGGTTGGAACTACTTCGTCGCTCCACTGAATGAGCGGTTGATGCTGCGTTTTCGCGAATGCGATCTGAATGCCAAGCGTGGCCATGAAGCCCAGCGGATTGTGACCGGACAATCCCGGCAGCTCCAACTCGGACATCACCGATCCGCCGCATCGACGGCAAAGATTCCATCCGCTTCGGCCTCGCTTTGCCGGTGGTCCGCTAAGCGGAGGATGGCTTCGAGCCACGCGAGGCCGTGGTGCCCGTATCTGGCGCAGAGCCGCCAAAAGCGATCGGCCATGTCCAAAGCCAGCAGTGTCTCGCTGATATCAGTCCGCGCGCTCAGCAGCACGCCGTCGAAGTCATAAGCGAGGTCCTGTGGGCAAGTGTCGGGAATGATCGGTGCGAGCGGTCGGCCCTTGCCGTGATGGGTTGCCAGCAGGTGCAGCACCAGATCGGGATCGTGGGCCCCACGCAGGACTTCGTCCGCTGATAGCGCTAGGGCCACGCTTGCGAATTCGTGACGAACTGGCGGCCAAGCGTCGCGGTGGGTGCGAACGCCCGGCAGCGACTTGGCAAGCGGGGCGTCGAGCATTGCCAGCGCGACCTCATCGTGTCCGACCATCTGGGCTTGGAACCTGCGGTCTACTTTGCCGAGGTCGTGCAGCTCGCCCGCAAGCCGCAGGTCGGCAATCAGCTCGGCCGATAGTCCGAGGCGTGCGGCAAAGTCCGCAGCGCGTTCACCGACACCGGCGAGGTGGTCACCGAGAGATACCCCGGTTCCCGTCACAGACACATCGTCGTCGCTACCCAGCGCAGCCGTGTCGACAGATCGCTCGACCATCACGTAGTAGTCGTCCTGAGATTGCAGGCCGACGAGCGGGCCGGAATCGTGCTGGCCTCGCACAACCAGCTCAAGGTTGAGCACGGCCGGATCGCTGAGGCGCTGTAATGCCCCCATGCCGGGTTGGCTTGCCGCGAAGGTGTCGCCGACCAGCCAGCGCAAGTGCAGCGGCACCACGAGAGACCGCCGCTCAATCAGATCGCTCAACTCGCCTGTCCATTGCAGAATTCGGCGCTTGGGCGAGAGAAGATCTCCATCCGCGGACTCGTCGTCGGCGGTTACGTCGCTGACGGGCCAGGGCATCGTCGGACCATCGTCGCCGAGCCACGCCTTGACTTGGTTTTCGAGCTGTCGATCGAGTCGGACCGTGCAGCGCCGACCGTGTGCCCACTGGGCATCGTCACCCAAATCCTCCACAGCAGCGCGCATTAGCACCGGATCGACATCGGCATTGCTCGCAGCCTCGGACGACTGCGGGTCCCAAGTGCCCGCTGAGAGTCCGCCGATGCGAGGATCCACGAGCAGCACGTCGCCGGGGTCGATGTCCTTGACGTTGACGTCCTCCACTATGTAGTTGCCTCCGATGTAGCGCCGTACTGAATCCCGCGACGGAGCACTCGACGCATCGCTGGTCCTTCCTTGCCCGCTGTTCATGGCGGCGCAGGCGACGTCGGCGACCGCCGTCTCGTCGGCGCCTCGCAGCCATGCCTTGGCGGCAGAGAGCGGCACCGACAGGTGTTCTGCTGGGCGGGGCGGCACCAAGCGCAGCGCCTCTGCGCTGCGGTCCCAGCGCCACACGATGGACACCTCGGGCTCGGGCGGGTTGTCGTCGAAGCCGTGCAAGAAGTCGGTGATCTCGGGCTGAATCAGCGGTTCGGGACTCGTCTGAGTCCACGCCTCCATGTGCGTGGGCAGAAGCAACGGAGCCATTCGGACGGGCGCACCTGCCTCTTGGGGGAAACCCTCGAGTTGCGCGCTCGAGGGGCCAACGTCGATCTGGCCGTCATCGGCCCGGCCAGCCAATTCGTTCCATGTTGCCCGAACGGCCTCGCCGTAGATCGGATCGGGCCGCTTGCCGATGAGTTCTGTCTTCAGACCCAGCACCCAGCACCGTGCGGGCTTGCATGTGTGATGAGCCAAGATACCACGACGGTCAAGACGGCCGACTCGCTGGCGGAGGCTGTCGAGCGGGCATGCCTCGGTGACGAGCGCGTCGAAGCTGAAGTCGGCGCCGACCTCGATGGCTTGAGTTGCGACAACGACGGTGCGCTCCGCATCGTGCTCGCGGTTGTCCGGGTCGACTAGGGCTTCGATCTCGCGGAGTCGTCGCTGGCGGTCCAGCGGTCGCATGCGACCGGTGAGCAGATGCGCGGAAACGCCGGCTTCGGACAATGTCCGATGTACTTCGCGTGCCGTGCGGACGCGGTTGACGATCACGCCGACGCTTCGCTCTGAGTCGTGCAAGTCCTTACGGACTATCCGCAGGATCTCTTTGGGCAGTGCTGTGTGCGCCTCCCTGCCAGCCACCTCCACCAGTTGGGCTCGCTTTGCGGCTCGGGCGATGCGCCGGAGTCGTTCAACCGTCTCGCTGTCGCCCTCGAGGTCGGTGACGGGCTGCAGCTCAAACCTGACCCCACCCGCAATCGACGGTGTGGCAGACATCTCGACAATCCCGCCTCGCTGGGGCAGCAACTGATCGTTGAATGAGTTCGCTGACGGTTCGCTCTGCATGTCGCGCAGCGTGGCGGCGAACGGCTTGCTCAGGTGAACCTCGTCAAGGATGACAAGGCAGTCGTTGCCCGCCAGCCCTGCGTGAATCGGACGCATCCCTTCGCTGATGCCGTAGCCGCGAAACAGCAGCTTCGAGCCGAACTGATCCACCGTGGACACCATTACCCACGGCTGATCGGGACGCGTCGCCCAGTCGTTGTCGAGCGGGATGCCGCCGCGCAGCGCAGAAACGCCGATCGGCGAATCGGCATCACCGGCGACCTCGCTGAGCGCGCCGCGAACTCTGGCGAGCACCCCGCTGTCTGCAGCGCTGATGGATTCGCTGATCTGTCGGGCTCGTTTGCACACCTGATCGACGACGATGCGGCGATCGATGACAAAGACGATGCGTCTCGGGAAGACTTCGGGGCGGACAGCGAGCGCAAAGACGGCTGTGTCGAGCACTGCCGTCTTGCCCGCGCCGGTCGGCAGGTCGATCACGTCCGGCCATCGCTCCTCGGCGAGCACTTGGTCTGTCAGGCGCATCTGCCACGGGTACGGATCGTGCCCATGAACGGAGCGGAAGTACTCCGCGAAGTCGGCGACGGCCAGTTGCTCAGTGCTCATCGCTGACCTGCGGATCGTCACTGTTTGCGAGCTGATTGCGCTGCGAAACAGGTCGCATGAGACCGAGCCCGAGGAACCTGCCCGAGCCCAGCACGAGCGGCCCCCCGACGTCCCGATCGAACCGCACCGCGGCATGCACCAAGCGGCGACGCACGCCATCGCCTCGCCGAGTGCCCTGCGCGAACATGGGGTGGTTTCCGGCCGGTCGCGACCCTGGAATCAGCGGGTCCAGCGACACGGCTACAGCGGACGGTTCGGGCAGCCCGACATGAATGCACGACTGCCGTATTTGTTCCTCAGCCGCAGCCCAGGCCTTCGCCCGCGCTGCCGACGAGCCGGAGGTGAGCCGACCGGGATTCTTCGGGAGCGCAATCGGGGTTGCGCTGATCCAGTCCGAAGACGGCCTTGACCAAGTACCGGTACGCAGAGTGCTGAGCTCAAACGGCGGCCGCTTGCGCTGCAAGTCGATGATCTGGCCGCCGCCGAGCGTCAGGCGGCATCGGCCACGAGGCTCAGCCTGCTCCCAGGCGCCGATGGCCCGATAGGCAGCATGAGCCGCAGCTTCGGGAAGCGACGCAGGAAGCATCGCCGCAAGACCCATGATCCGGCCGTCGGCGTAGTCATGGCCGACATTCGGCAGCGCCAGAAATGAGACATGGGGGTGCCGACTCGGCCTGCCATCGGGCTGGTGACCGCTCAAGCCTTCCGGCGGCGGGTCCTCTGCGTGGTAAAAAATCGCTCCCCGCAGCACCTCGGCCAGCTCGGCTGCGCGGGTTGTCGGGAACTGCCGCTGATGGCCGGGAATCTCAAACACCACGAGATCGCCTGCGTTGTCGGGCCGCATCGCTGCAGTAGCAATGTCATGTGCGTCGATCAGTTCGCAGTACCTGACTCCGACAAACGGAAGCACCCGCGGACGCACCCCTCGATGTCGTTGGTGTGCGTTCTCCAGCGCAGCAAGCTGACCACGCTGAGCACAACGAAGCACAAGCGACCCACGGCCTGGTCGCATCGTCGCTGCTGGGGCGTCGTCGACGAGCCGGCACGACACCAGCGATGACGAGTGTCCGATGCGAGTGACCCGGGCAAGCAGTCCGTCCAACGCCTCCAACGCGCGTGAATCAGGCTCGACATCCCAAATGAATGTGACGCTCGAACGCGATGGCGTCACCGACGGGAATTGACGCTCCTGTTTGCCTCGTCCATCTGGCAGCAGCGCCGCCGCCACTTTCGGGTTGGTCGTCCCCGGTCCCTCGACCAACGACCTCACGTCGCGCTCCTTGTCGATTCGCTCGCGGAGTCGTTCGATGGCGCGCGTCGGCTCGCCGCCAGCAGCCTCAAGCTGGGAATCGTGCTCGCTGTGCAGTAACTCCAAACGCTCGGCGCGGCGTCGATATTGCGCGCCCGCGACTACTGCGGTGTCATTCACCGGGACGAAGTGGCTTACCGACCCCCGGACCACGACTTCGTCCGGCAGCGAAGCCGAAATCGTCGGAGCGCCGAGCGCCTCCAGCCATTCGAGTGCCGAGCGTTCCTGACCATCTGGAGTGTCTGCATCGGCCCACGTCGCGACCAAGGCCGAGAACAAACGGGCAGGGTGCGGTGGCCACTCGTGCTCGTGCCGGTCGTAATGCGCTGTCGCGATATAGCGACCAGTGAGCAACGTCACCTCGATGGCAATCACGAGTCGTCCGCCACTCCCTCTCGGGCGGAAACCTCGCGACTGCGCCGGAGCAGTTCCACCAGCTTGGGTGCAGGCACCAGGCGGATCTCACCTGTCTCCCAGCCGAGGCCAGCAGTGGCTGCCTCGGCTGCTGCACGCTCGACAAGAGCTGCGCTCGACTCGCGGCCAAGCTCGACGATTACCGGCTCAGATCCGTCCCGCCGCACGAGTTCGACCGAAGGCAAATGCTCGGGCACGAGCAGACAGCGAGACCGCAAATCCAAGTCCATTTCGTAGCCGTAGGTGATGGCGGCGGCGCCCAACGCGGCCACCGCCGTTCGGGCCGCAACGGCTGCTTCGCGACTGGTTCCGGCGAACTTCAAACGACGAAGCGCCGCCAGCGAGATCACCGTGGTCTGCCGCGCTGACGAAACGGTGACGCCTCCTGCCAATCCGTCAATCGCGGGTGCGATGTTGCCGTGATTGATCTTCGAGGGCTGTCCTGCTTCACCGCTCTCGCTGCCTCTCGACGCACGCACGGGCTTGCCGCTCTTGTCCTTTTCCGCCTCGTCGGGGTCAAGAGTCCACATCTGCTCCGGATCCGCGTGGTTGTACGCAACCTGATCGGCGGGCAGCTTCTCGATCTGCAGCGGATCGATCCGGCTGCCGACTTTCGAGCCGACCTTCGCATCCAGTCCGACAACCTCAGACACGTACGCCCGCTGGAACTTCGCGCCTAGGCCGCCCTTCGGCCCCGTCGAGTCCCACTGGCCGAACAGCAACGCCGTCGGCGCGTACTTGAACATCGCAGTCGCGTTGCGAGGCTGAGCGTCGGTAATCGCCCGGCCCACATCGGACAGCCGGAACAGCGTGCCGTCAAGCAAACTGTCCCGGAATATGGCGTCAGCGAGCCGATGCGGTGCTTCGAGCACCGTCAACCGTCCGATGTCGCTCACATCTGGTTCGCTCGAGAAATCCACGAACGGCACCGGAAAGCGCAGCTCGTCGGCCTCCCAACCCTCCAAGAGCGCGAGCTCAGCCCGATTCGCCTGCGATGCCACCGAGTCAAGAAGCACCGTCGTGGACACACGGTCGCCGACCTGCCTTTCCTCGATGGCGTACTTGTGACCGGCGCTGCGCTCCACCGCGTAGGTCGGCGGAAACACCTTGCCGCCTTCGCCCTCCGCGGGCTGCAAGCTCATAATCGAGCGCAGCGCGACCGCCCCGCCCGCCACGGCCTCCCGCAGCATCTCGTAGGTCAACTGGGTCATCTGTCGATCCCCCGCAAGAGTCGGTCGATATCTAACAATTTGCTCATTCTCTGCCCCTTGTGTCGTCATGCAAACGTGACCACGACGATTCCTCGAACCTACTGAGGGGCTGTGACAAGCTCGCGGATGGCGTGAAGCCGAACTGCCGACAGCGCGGAAACTCACTTGGGGCCTCGTGCGTTGCGGACCTACAGTCGCCGCTACGCAAGACAGCGCTGCCCGCCCGTCCGAGGCCGTCGGCGGCGACCCCTTGGCCATACCTACACTGAGGAGCGACACCCACGGCAATCGACGAGATCGAAC
>JAODVQ020317151.1:0-12075 GCA_025400075.2 Phenganax stokvisi
ACCCGGGATACCCAGGGTTTGGCGCTCCCATAATAATTCTGTATTATAAACGCGCACTGCATCTTTAAGTACACTTTACCAACAACCTCTCTTCTCTGTCTCCACAACTAAATACACATTGTGTATACATTTCATCACAGTCACTTTTATTTATTCATTCGACCAAGCAGACAATACATACCTTCACATCATGTCCGATGGTTCCCTTCTTACTTTGTCTTGCCACTGCACATTATATGTACTATGATAATTTGGACAGTAACTCTAGAATACTGGTCAAATTCCTGTATAAATTTTGATGATTCAGCCATCCCCATTCATTTTCAACTTGTATAGTATGGAGATACAGCTCTGAGTATGGCCAGAAAGAATAACCACAATGATGTGGTCCAGTATCTACTACAACACCAGCTCCAGGAAGAGGATGGTGGTCACTAGGAACAACAAGCCAAAGAGGGAGGAGAGGATTCTGATAAAACAAGCTTAACATAATAACAACTACTAGCGATTTTTTCTGTCTGTGAAATGTTCATAGTTTTGTAACTATGAGGAAGTTTTTAGTAATAATTTTTATCATTACAATTAGCTGTACATGTGACAGAGAGGCAGTGGGATGGTCTAAGCTCATCTCACACATCTACACCTTCTGACTAATGCATACTTGGAGCCATCACCTTACACCTACATTCAAAACTGAACAAGTGGCTCCCAGAATTTTCTCTTTCAAGCATGCACATGAAAAGGTCTGGCATTCACTAAACTCAAAAAGGGGCCTTTTCTTGCAAAAAATGTTTCACTCGCGAGTGCGAGGATTACGTAATTAGAGTCGCTCGAGCTATAATATAGCGAGTTGTGATAATGCCCTTTGTACTCCCGTTCGACGATCTTCCTTCCCACATTCTCTCTACGGCTAGTGTAGTGATGCTGCAGTTTTGCGAGGCAGGAGAGACGTACTCTGATACCTGGGTGGAGGGAGGAGTGTCTCGCTGTTTCCTTCAAGTATTGTGTTCGCTGATCGTGTATGGTCTTCTGCTGGTAGCTAGTGGAACTGGCGCCGTTCTCGGGAAGAAATCTACTTCTCCTCCTCGTCGTCTTCCTCTCCCTCCTTCTCTCCTCATCACCATCTCCCTCTCTCTACTGTTAGCATTATCATCAATCACTCATCTCATTCTCTCTGCCGTCATACATGATATCTATGGCTACATCATCCTACAAGATGTTCTAGGAATCGTCTCTTGGACTGTCGCTGCCGTCTTGGCCTACAGAGAACGTCTGAGGCTGATTAAGGGGCGGAGTCATGGGGCGTGGCTTGTTCTGTACTGGTTATTGTATGCCGTATGGCATGCAGTAGAGCTGTTGGGATGGAGGAACACTCACTGGTGGTGGGGACTACACTCGACTATAGACCTAGCCAATCTGATCATCTACTGTATCCAGACAGTCCTCGTTTCCGTCCTTCTAACAGTGGGTGTGGTCTGGCCTCTTCTCAGACCTCCTCAAAGAAATAACACCCTACTGGTGAACTCTGACCCTGCTGAAGTGGAGACGACAGAGGTCAACAGACAGTTGAACCAACAGAGAGAAGGCAGCTTTGTACAGAAGAGGACAACCTCAGCCTTCTCTGATCTTTGGAACAAAACAAAACTATTGTTTCCTTACGTGTGGCCACGAGGACACCCTCTGCTCCAACTGAGAGTAGCTGTCTGTTTCCTTATCCTGGTAGCTGTCAGAGTCATCAATGTCTATGTCCCAGTCTACTATAAGAAGATAGTGGACGGACTAACCTCCAATTCCTCTGTAGACAGTGTAGATAGAGATATCCACATAGTGGTGGCTCCAACAGGTCTCACTCTACCTCTGGGTTCCATCATCATCTATGTAATGCTGAGGTTCCTGCAGGGAGGGTCTGTGGGCTCCATGGGTCTGGCCAACAACCTGCGCAGTTTCCTCTGGATACGAGTACAGCAATACACCAGTCGGCGCCTGCAGGTGGACGTATTGAGCCATCTTCATTCCCTCTCTCTTCGCTGGCACCTGGGACGTAAGACAGGAGAGGTACTGAGAGTGATGGACAGAGGGACTCAGAGCATTAACAACCTCCTCAGCTACATTCTTTTCAACATTGGTCCCACACTGGTAGACATTGGCGTGGCTGTGGTCTTCTTTGTTGTGGCTTTTGACGTGTGGTTTGGTCTCATAGTATTTACTACTATGCTCTGCTACATCCTCTTTACAATCTCGGTCACTGAATGGAGGACAAAGTTTCGTAGGGACATGAACGAGAGGGATAATGCAGCTAGGGCAAAGGCAGTGGATTCTCTCCTGAACTTTGAAACAGTCAAGTACTATGGAGCAGAGGCCTATGAGGTGGATCGGTTCAATACTGCCATTGAGGGGTATCAGGATGCCGAGTGGAAGAGTCTGGCCACATTGAATGTACTAGGCTCGGGACAGAATGTAATTATCACAATTGGTCTCTTACTGGGAGCTCTCCTCTGTGCTTATCGTGTGACTCAGGGAGTTCTGACAGCCGGAGACTTTGTTTTATTCTGTACCTACATCCTCCAACTCTACGCTCCTCTCAACTTCTTTGGTACTTATTACAGATTGATCCAGGCTGCTTTTGTCGACATGGAGAACATGTTTGATCTGTTTGAGGTTGAGGCTGAAGTGAAGGACAATGATTCAGCTCTACCTCTCTCAATCACCACGGGAAGATTGGAGTTTAAGAATGTCTATTTCCACTATGTACCCGAGAAACCAATTCTCAAAGATGTATCATTTAGCGTGGAACCGGGAGAGACAGTAGCACTAGTTGGTCCCAGTGGAGCAGGCAAGAGCACAATCATTCGTTTACTGTTCAGATTCTATGATATCCAAGACGGAAACATCACTATTGATGGACAGGACATAGGGAGAGTCCAGCAACACTCACTAAGAGCTGGTATAGGGGTAGTTCCTCAGGATACTGTCTTATTCAATGATACAATCCGCTATAACATCCACTATGGTAATACCACTGCCTCTGATACTGAGGCTGAGAAGGCTGCAGAGTATGCAGATATCCACAGTAGAATCCTTAGTTTCCCTGGTGGGTATGGGACTGTTGTGGGAGAGAGGGGACTTAAACTGAGCGGAGGAGAGAAACAACGTGTGGCAATTGCACGGACTATCCTCAAAGCCCCTGCAATTATCTTACTTGATGAGGCCACTTCAGCCCTGGACACTGAGACCGAGAGAAACATACAGAGCAGTCTGGATAAGGTGTGTGAGGGAAGGACCACAGTGATAGTGGCTCATCGTCTCTCAACCATTATCCATGCCAATCAGATCCTGGTGCTAAAGGACGGAGAGATTGTGGAGAGAGGAAACCACACCCATCTATTATCTCTAGGAGGAATGTATGCTGACATGTGGGGTGCACAACAGAGGAGTCTCCAACATGACGATGAACTCACTAAGAAAGATTTAAATAATTCTCCCCTTGAAACAAACATGTAATCATTCTCATTCCATTAGCTCTTCATTCTTGCTTTTTAATTAATTTGCATTGAAGGTATAATAGACATAACACGCATGCGCTGGATTTTAGCTGATTGCGCGCGCGCGCGGCGAACGAACAAGCTCCGCCCTTCTTTTTAGGTGTTTCGCACTGTGCCGGAGATTGGACAAGCGGACGGTATGAGTATTCTACAGCCATCAGGAACAGGAGGTATAACGGGCCTATCTACTGCTGTCGTTCCATCAGGATCTCCTGCGAGTGCTAACTCAGGTATATAAGAAAAATTCTCCCTGACAGAATTCATTTAGCTAGCGGAGCAGCGCAAAAACCGGTGTACCGCGATTTCAAGTTGCTATTTACTTAGCCGACATAGCAAGATTAAAACTTAGGAGTTTTCTTAGCTACATGAGCAATGTATGCTGCTGGACTAAGCCTATTGCAGCCAAATTAAACAGTAGTATTAACTATTATGCACATAACTAAGCTAAAGATGATTCCTATCGTTACCTGGCTCTAAGTTATAAGACCTGGAGCAAGCATTCTGCCCTGCATGCTCAAGTTTGGTTTAGTCTAGAGCAAACTCTCAAATTTTAGCTGCCCAGACCATGAGCTCAAGGTAACTAAAGTCAGATCTGTAAACCACTCAATGAATGTGGTTCTGAGCTAGTATGGTGGTCCAATGATTCCACTGTATTCCCAAGACTCAGCTGAAACCTAGGTGACAATGTCACATTCCTGACTATGAATGCTTCCCTGTGTCCATGTTTGCTGTTTACTGCTGTCACGGGTTAATGGGTTCACTACGGGGTGAACCCCATTCATTAGTGCTTGAAATAACAAACATGCTTATAACACATATTGACGAGAAACTGATCCGACATAATCCTACATAACATGCTGTTTTAGAATTCATAGATAGCTAATACTAACTGTATAAAACTCGATAGATATATAGACTTAATGGTCATCCATTGACTAAGAGCCTTTTTTTCAGAGCGTGTCACTCACCAATATTAGAATAGTTAGATGCTCTGAAAAGCTGAGCAAAGATCTCTCACTGATGGTTCAATGTCTCTGTAGGTTTGACTTTATCACATCTTTCATCAACACCACAACAACTGACCAATCAGATTGTGCCTCCGCCAACCAATCAGATAACAGCGACATCATCGCCAGTTCAATTGGTTCCATCTCTCAACTCGTCACTGTCTTCAGCGACAGGGGTATCCCCACTCAGACCAATAAGTCCAATTCTCTCTCTGTCACCAGTCAGTCCGGGATTGGGAGCTCCTGCTGTTGGAGCTACCTCACAACTTGCCCCAGCTCAGGTTTAAAACCATTGCACTATGATAAGAGTTGGTGTTTAGGTATCAAATCATGGCCTGTAGCTACTATATATAATTTTAACTAAGATGCTTATTCACCCAATGTTCAAAGGGGCTATATACTAGCGTAGACATGCATTTGTATGTCACTTATAATCTGGATTAGAAATCTAGATTAACAAAATCTGGATGGTGTGTATGTATAAACCACACAAAAGCTGGATTAAGATTTAGAGTTTTAATCTGGATTCAAGCGTGTAACCATTTACAGCTTGCATTGACTCTATGGGCTAATGTTTGGTTTGTCAATCTCTCTCTGCAGCCACTGACAGGAGGTGTGGGTATCCCAAGATCCACAATGTTGCCGAGTACTATTCTCTCTCCTCCTATGGCTAGAAGAGTACTCCTGCCTCCCAGTTCTCTTACTTCCCAGCCTCCTCTACTCCCAGTACAACAGAGACCAATCATATCTGCCGTTCCTCTGCAGCAACCTACAATCCCTCAGGTACAATAAGATAGCAACTGTGCTGATGTAGATACTAACTCTAACCATTGCCAATTGACTCCATATATTTTCTCGTGCATAATAGGCAGTTCCACTGCAGCCATCTCTACAGCCATCTCTACAGCCAATGATGGTACAGCAACAACCCCAGCAATACACACAGCTAGTCCCTGTCACACCTTCCTCCACCATACTCCAACCCAGACACCAAACTGTGGGTGTCCAAATACCCCAACAGCCTCTCCTACTCCAACCCTCACTCACCCTCCAGCCACAGTTCCAAGTGGCTCCAAATAGTCCACAATACATTACCATGGCTCCTCAGACTAACCCTCTGTTAGTACAACAGCCCAGTACTCAACTGGCTCCTCCTGGAACTATGTTTGTAGCCGGTGTACCGGCAATAATGTAGGGCACACTGACTTTATAATGTATCTTTGTCATTTGATGTAGGCAGTGAGTACACTTTTGTATCACAGTTAAACGTTTGAAATGTTTGTTTTTTGTATGTATACTCTATTATTGATAATAACTGTGAAGGTACATAAAAAGTGAGACAAGTTCTACAACATGTATATAAGAACGAAAGAGTAAAGTGATATGGGCTGCAATAATGTAACAACAGAGTGTTTTGGATGGTATATATACTAAACAAGTTAAAGAGTAAAGAGAAATACCTATGGTAAGGAAGTCAAAAGAGTAAAAGAGAGAGAAATGCTGTGTCTGGTGTGGAATGAACTGTTCCATAGAGTTCTTACGTGCTGTTGACCTGTAGCAGTGGTTCTTTGACAAACGTTATCAACTTCTCCATTTTAGCGGTCTCAGTCTCAGGTGTTCTGTTTTTCTCCTGTTTAAATGAGCATTACCAATAGAGAAAATACCATGAGAATCACTACATATCATGCCTTTTCGAAACAGCTCCACACCACATTCACTAATTTTCGGGCTTGTGCTACACATTGGCTCCACCTACATTCACTTTTTGTCGGGTTTACGCCACACACCATGTTGACTTGTCAGGCTTGTTTTACACACTGTCTACTAGCATGAAAGCCAGGTGCTTGCTCAGGTGTGGTAGTACCTCTTCACCACACCCCTCAATTATTTGTTATGTATGTGTAAGCTTTAGAATAAATGTCCTCAATAAGTAATCAGGCAAGACTAAAAAAAACCGTCGACCAAGAGAGTCTCTCTCACTACGCCCGCAACAATGAATACATGTATGGTATAACTATACATAGACCAAGCATGTCTAATTGTCTATGTTTAACAGTTTATGACTGGTGGTGAGACTACTGATGATAGCATTCACTAGACTGAGTCACCATGGATTCACTACTTCCAAACATTGCAGGGCATAATATTCAAGAGTGATATTATACACAATTTATATACTGTAGTATAATGCAATGTATACTGTATTATATGCAACTGAATACTCTTTACCACACACATCATGCCACTAATAATTCACTACAAGTTAAAATATCACTTTGTCAGTTATTTTAAAAGGTGATTGCTCATTTGCTATGTACGAAGGATTAACTGACCAATGCATAAACTACTCGTTGGCCTTTATGAACACACTACATACACTGGGAACATATGCCATTGGTGTGACTTTTGCACTGCCATTAATACATTCACATCGTGTAACATGATCACCCAATTATTTGTCTCTAATTTTGTAAAATTTTTCCATCTACTATATGTAAATGCACTTTCCTCCACAATGAAGACTACTATATACTTGATATTAAAGTAATGTTTGACAAAAGGTCAGAAGAATTAATATATATAAGATGTATTCATAAGAATCATTGAGATTGTACACATCTTCCCATTGCTACAGGCAAATTCATGTGACACACCCATTTTTAAGCAGTCTCATTGCATGCTAGAATAGTATTTTTTGCTGACTGTTAAAAATAGTGTACTGTATATACATATACCTATAACCACACCCACTTACAATTGTGCACTTCTCTGTAAGCTAACACTCACTGCATGTTAAGGATATACAAATCTTCGCCGGCCAGACCTCACACAAACAGAGGAGAGAGAGAGAGAGTCTGGCCTGCAAAACTAAGGAGGATACTAGACACTGGTCAACCTACATATGCTTATAAGGAAGTGTATCAGTATGATATCCAATAAGTGTTAAATTTATAAATGCTATAATATAGTAAGAACAAAGGGCTACAGCAGTGCAAGTGTCTTAAGTTGTATATACCAGCCTCTATATGCAGCAACCCTGCTTTATGACTAGCAATGTTCCACAACAAAATCAGAATGAAAATAAAATGGATTAAAGTGCTTGGTTAATGACAAACCTTTAGTGATTTTCTGAGATTAGGTGAAAGTTTGAAGGTGATGAGTATGCCCCTGTCATCACCAATAACAAGGATGGGGTAGACTGGATTGAATGCTACTTTGGTTAGTTTGGTTCTCTTCTTTTGAATCACTGTATATCAAATACATGTAACACAAACACCACTCATGGGGTACGTACATAACAAGTCTAGGAAGAATTATTCTGTTGAACAAATAATTGATAAAATGGTATGTAATATCTATAGCCTGCCTGCATTCTGATAACACGCAGAGTACTGTACCAGTAAAAGCTGTACTAGTGCAGATTATTCTAGGACTACTGGTTTGAAGTGGTTGGCTTCAACGGTAAAATTCAGAATTGTACGTTTTAGTCACTACTAAACCGAAATGTTTCTTAAAACATTGGTGTTACTAATAACACATTTTCAACTGTTAAACTGAGAATTTTAACCACTGCCAAGGTTAGCCTGGGTACATCCCCAATGTAATGTGTAGAGAGAGAGACAATAAAGTATGGTAGAGAGTCTAACGTCTAACCAGATTGTGAGCAGAGAGGCTCATATTTGTTGACATTGAGATCAAAGATATGAACTTTGCCATCGGCAGTGACAGCGGCAAAGACAGTGGAGGAGAAAGGAGACCAGGTCACATCTGTAACCACACTGTTCAGATCATAGGTAAACATTGCATCACTGCAAGAGAGAGATAGTGTGTTATCAGACACACATCCTTAGTACAGTAATGTTCATTACATCAACATTCATAATACTAACTACACAATTAATATACAATTATCGTATGGCAATTCCTTGTAGGTGTATGAGATATACGTAGAACGTACCCCAGTCATGGGATTGAAGATTCTAACAAGTAAGGTAGCAAATGATTGCATTTCAATATTGATCTAAATTATAGAGCTCCACCCTTTTAGCAGGATGAAATAAGCCCTTGAAATTATAAAGATGCTATTGATGTCAGGTTAATGAAATGCCTCAAATTCCTCCCAAAGATGAATACAAAATGAATTGTCATATAGCTATAGTAAAGACCTGAGGGTGTGGTCCCAAATTTTAACAGTCCAATCAGCTCCACAAGAGGCAAACACATTTTGATGATAAGGATTCCATTTCAGAGCATGAACTGCCATCCTATGATTCTGAAAATATACATTATTCATTTAACATTTTGTAACAACAGAGGCGTACTTATCCAACCACACTTTCATCACACTTGCACATGGTATATACACTCATGCAAGTATGAATCAATACACCTTCACACAAACACGTATGTAATATCTTATAAAACTACTGATAGGGAATCTTCTCTGATTGTATATAGGAACAGCCTTACCCCAAAGAACAAGAAGTTCGTGTCAGTATGAATAGTGTGACACCTTCTAACCTTGGTAACACTGAGGAAGTGTTTGGTGTAGGCTTTAGAACACTTGAAGAAGTGTCCACTCTCACTACCCACCAAGAACAGGTGGTCCAGGAAGGGATTGAACCCTATACACGTTCCACAACCTGCACACATCACAATTAAAAATCTATGCTATACAACATTTACTACGTACATACATAATAATATTATTATTACAGGTTGTATATCAAAGTGTACCACCCAATATTGAATCCTCCTTGTTTTTTAATGCACACCTGGAAATTTTCTAAGTACCACACTGGCAATCAACAAACAAAAGACACTGTATGTATGTCCATGGTGATCATGAGCTTTACCATACAATGTTGGAATTAGTTGAGGAATATCAGACATCACTACTAATCAGTGACTATGCATGGCTAGGAAAGATCATGATAAGCTACCTGTCTATCATAAAATGTGTTTCATGTATGTGGCTGCCATAATACTATGTTGGTAAACGAAAGTAATGTGTTGTACATGTAACTCATTAGATAATACATGTACACATACTGATAGCAGAGTTTTGTGTTCCCTCTGGTCCCTCTGTGATTTCTCCTGGTACTGACACCTGAACAACATCCTGATACTGTAGTTCATTCTGTTATCAGTGAGAGAGAGGATAAGTACATACACAGCTCTGAAACTCAGGTCAATAATGCATTTAGACTACCATCATTATACGTACATTATGTACATAATTATGTGTGTGTATGTTTTAAATATTTTATTAGGAGTTCATCAATTTCTAATAAAGAGTGATAATGGCACACAATCAGATAAAATCATACTGATTCATACAGCTATATATGTACTTGGATGGAAAGAATAAGTATTGTAGAAGGTGTGATATGGATATAAAGAGGAAAGGGGAGAGAGGAGAGGAGGAGGAACCTTGATGAGTTTCCAGACTACAACACGACCATCAGCTGAGACAGAGTAGAAATTCATGTTACCATCCATATCATTCTTCTGCCAACATACCTGTACATAACACACCACACTTTTGTGTACAACTTACGTAGGAGGTTTATACTAAAAGCAGAGGGTTCTTATAGAGAGGCTGTCCCTATCAAACCACATCAATCTACAAGCAAGGTTGTATGAGCAATATCCCTCGTAGAGAAGCTCTCTCTCTGTCTCAGAGAGGAGGTTCTAATTCTGCATGGTGCCTAGGTTTGAGTCCCATAGGAAGAGAAGCAGTTCTGGAAATACTGATTTGTTTATTTGTGTATTTGCCTTAAATTGCTTCATCGAATTGATTCATGTATTTTAGATACATACAGAATAAATAAACCTATGAGACTCTAGTGTTACCTCCCAGACAGGATCAGTGTGTTTTCCAGTGTCAGCAGTACTTCTGAAAGTAGGACCACTCCCTCTCTGTTGTATGTCATATACTGCTACTGCCCCGTCAAAGAAACCAACGGCCATTAGATGAGGCTGAGAGGGATTGATATCCAGACACATTACTCCACTCTCTGTGGGGAATATAAACCTGTTGAGAGAGGAGGAAAGCAGGGGGCATGAGATTAAGGAATACACTCAATAAAGCCATGGATAGGATAGAAGGCTATGTACACATCCATGAATCAAATAAGTATAGAAACAACAAGGTGCACAACAAACAAAGTGATACTACCCGGGCCAACTCTTTTCAAAGAAAAGAACTGCATATACATACATACATGATATGGAGTGCACACCCTCAAAGCTGAATGAAAGCTTGTGCATGTACCTTCAAACATGAATAGTACAAGATATGAACATTTAGTCTACTACACTTCAGAACGAATAGTTTTGAGGAAAATATGAGGAATAAAGTAAGTCTTACTCAGGGTAAGAGGCGTTCTTGAGGGTGTAAAGACAGATCCAGCCATTTCTTTTCTCCTCATTGAACTCATCTGAACACATAGTATGTACGTACATACATTCTTATGTATACAATACTATGATATGAACATTCAAAATACGTAATTTAAAAGCTGAACTACGTAGAGTGCTCTTGTGAATAATGACAGATAGATACATACACAACTTTAATATCTTTAGAGTAACAAAAAGGTGTTGTTAGAGTATACAATATAATACAGTGGAACCTCTCTATAATGGACAACTTGGGACCAAGATATTTGTCCATTATAGCTGAGTGTCCATTCTGAAGGGGTTAATGTATTGATCTGTAGTACTGGGACACAGATTATATTGAGGTTCTGCTATAGAGGGTGTCCATTAAGTGGGGTTCCACTATACAACATCTGATTTTAAAACAAACATAATAGGCAACCTGCAGATTTACAGTACAACACTGTAGCTCTGTTTTAGAGGTGACTATATAGGATGTGTTACAATAGGTCTCAACTCACATGATCCATGACCAACAGCAAAGAGGTCAGAGTAATTTGGACTCCAGGCAACAGCAGTGATGGCCATCTTCTTTGCCTTGTCATAACGGAACCTCCACAGTGGGAGGAGAGTACCACGCCCATCTTTATACTCATCTGCTGCATCTTCATAATACTTGAAATCTAAGAAACAGGAGGGGGAGGAGGAGGAGGAGGAGGAAGAGGAGTAGGAGGAGACACCTGGTTCATGAGACTTAATGTAAGTTACAGAAAGAAGGAAGAGTCATAGTCAAAGAGTGTTTGAAGAGTATCAATATAGGTTAGCGACTGACCTTGAGCTATATCATCATAAGTATTCTGATTGACCATTCTCTCCATGATCTTGGCTGCTCTAGCCACCTTCTCAACTTCTCCACTCTACACAACAGGAAATAAAGTTTGATACATATCTTTAAAAAGCCATTCTCATAAACATCTCAAGTCCTATTTTACTTAGACAGGGACAACCTCTCTACAGCAAACATTCTTTCTATCCCTTGCTATAAGAAAGGTGTGTCTACAGGGTAAATTTTTTTCAGGGTGGGCATATCAAGGATTACGTATATTGAGAGGGGGCGGGGATGGGTTAGTTTCTCAACAACT
>JAODVQ020317365.1:0-12074 GCA_025400075.2 Phenganax stokvisi
CTATGTACTCACTTTGGTTTGCACACGCACTAAACTTTCAAATCTTGTATAGCCTCTCTTCACTTTAGCCAAATACAACAAGTACAGTTATTCCAATGTGGATAGAATGTGAATCCTAACACGCTAATATCACTATATATTCCGACTAGGATTCCAGTAGGACAAATGCTTCAATTAAGCGTCCACAACTGAATACTATAACTAATGTAGCATGCAAAATAACCAACGAAAATGGTTGAGTTGCCTGTATTTATGCATAAACACCGGAACATGAGGAACCTGAAGCAAAGTTGTTTAAAATGGTTGTTCATTTCACGAACTGAAATACTTTTGACTGAACTGCATCTTGATATAACGAATTTTAGGTTTTCTGATCGATGGGTTGCTGAATTTTGCACACGAAATAAAATATCCATCTCTTCCACGCACGTCTAATCTTTCGGAAAAGTCGCCTGCACACCTGCAGGATTCAATAGAGAAATTTCATGCAAAGCCGCTGAGGGAACGAACACCTGGCACCTACATATTGTGGGATATGGCCAACATAAACCAGACCCCACTACGTTTCGTTTTAGATTACAGTATGACATATGGTGCTAACGATCTAAAAAATGTCGATCACACGTGCTCAATCAAGCCTTGACAAACGGCAACGCACTGTTCAGTTAGCAATCTTTGGCAACGGTATCTCACGAGTAAGACCTGACGAAAAGAAAACTGGGTCATGAGAGTCAAGGTTAATTTCCGAGCAAAGCTGGATGTTCTGCGTCGATTAAGAAGCAATGGGTGTGCGATGAATGAGGGAAAGGTACTTACAAATCCTCTTTCTACCGGATCCAGTGGGGAAATCTTTTTGGCTGACTTGTAAACTGCACAACGAACAGATGCAGTAGAACGTGTTCTCTTGAACGAACGTGTTCTCTTGAACAAGTGCGTACATTTCTTTTGAGCCACGAACACTTTTACTTTTACGTTTTTGTTGTTGGATTTTTCCTTGGTTTTATACATGGTCTCGCTTGTTTCCTATTAATCTAGAAGTAGGATGCTGTTCGCAAGATGCTTTTATCATTCGAGTGGGGACACTGTATCACAGAAAGCTTAATATCTCGGGTGAAAGAACGTCGTGATGTGGTCGTAATGCGTTTGTTCTGAAATCCAGGACTGCCAGAATTCCTGAATAAGCCAGCTCTGAATTCAATGGCCATTCAATGTTTCTATTTGTTTTAACCTTTTGTTCTCTTTGTTTTTTTGTTGGCACTAAATAAGGTATTTGGTTTATTTATTTAGCACATCTAGCCACGCTGCTGAAATCTGGAACCTCCGCCATATTGTAACACGTTCACTAGTGAAAAAACAAGAGTCAAGTGTATTCGAATCTCACGTGTCTAAGTAAACAAGTTTGCTAGCCAACAGGTGACTGCGTTTTTTTGTTCTAATTAATTGTTTAGACAAATGTGTTAGCCGTGTAATTAGCCCAGTTTTATAGTAAAGAAAGTGAAAAATTTTAGTTTAAACATAATGAATCAGATGTAAGTTAACTGCTTAAATGGCTGCGCAGATAAAGGGAAACCATGCATAAAACCATCTCTACAAGGTTGGTGAAGACTTCCTGTGCAAAGAGAAGCGGCCAATTTACAATGCAACATTGCCATTACCGAAGTAAAGAAAAATAAGAGGTGGTTGGATATGTTCGTAAGGCCTGAGCAGCTAAGTTGAACCTTTTGATAAAAGCTGTTAAAGTCATGCAGGCTACAACTGTTATAACTTATAACAAGGCATCAAAGACAAGCACCAGAAGGCACATGGGTCCTTGGAGGAAGGATAGAGCTTCCATGGACATATATCTTTTAGGGGCGAAGACATGCCAAAGAATCGTTCGGGACTCCTTAATGCATCTTTATCTAAATTTGTACACAATACGGACAATGGTACTAATTTTTTTTTTTTAATGCGTTATGGCCACCGCATTATGGCGACATTACTGAAGATGATGCAAATGAATAGGAATATCCAAAGAGTTGATGTGAAGCTTAAAACATTAATGAGAAATATTTGGATACAGAATAACAAGAGGACGGAATAACTTATAATTCAACAACACATAAGGCTAAATTTTAAAAATCGTAAAAAAAGGTAATCGAATGCCTTTAAATTGTCAACTTGGTTTTCAATGGAAGGACAGTTAATTACGTAGTTAGAAGTTTCTAGTATGAATACTCTTTTAAAGAATAGTAAAAAAGTGGTTGCGACTATGGGCGTAGACGATTTAATTTTCGCCGAGGCGTTTTTGCCTTCACTTCAAAAACTTTTCATACTCAGTTACTGAAAGAACAAAGGTACTTTAGCTCTTTCATCGCAACTATGATGCATTGCAGTGAAGTACTGTTAAGCAATTTTAAGCAGCAATCGGAAGCTTCTTCTCTCGAAAACACCGAATAGGGGTACATTTACAAGAAATCGGTTCCCTCCAGTCACTACACAAAATTCAACCATATTTCGGCCGTGTTCGCTTTCTAAATTTCTTGTTCAAAATTTATTCATTCATTCATGCTCTGTTATAGACGTTTCAGACTCTAAACTGGTCTTTGAATAAATGAAATGGATGTCGTAGCCGCGAGGAACCGGCTTCATGCAAATTTAGCCCATAAAACGAAGAATGCTCATGCACCGTTAATAATCTTTTTTTGCCAGAAACAATGTATTTTTAGCGTTTTTACTTATAGATACAATGACTATCAAGCAGCTATTTTCTTATTCTGATAAAGCGAAGTGATTATTAAAATACAGAGCATTCAATACTAATTACCTCTTTCTACCGCACTTGTGTTATACCTATGCACATGCCTCAGTCTCAAGTAAAATACCCCTTCTTATACTAATTTGTCTGCCAATAACATGCTTCCATTGTTTTTTTTCTTGCACTCATTTATGAAGACTTTTTCAAGAAAGCGCCCTGTCTGGAAAGTCCAAACGTTTTTGTTTTTTGTGCTTATTAAAGTCTCTGTGTCATCAAATTAGTCTCAGACTTTTTCTACTCAAGTAGTAATAGCTTCTGCAATGATTTCAAAAAAAATGATTTTTTTTTCAGACTGTGTAAAAACACTGGTACGTTTTTCAACAGTCGAAAGGCATTCTAGCAACATTTTTAGATCAGCAATGTTGCGTACGCATCATTCGTTTAAATAGACCATGAAACAATTGCCAACATATGTAAACAAGTCTGTTAAGGAATGTAATAATCTATAAATCTTTACACTATGAAAATCTCCTGCTTATTAGGATCAGACAGATTTTTTTCTTGTGATACTCATGAAGTTTTCGTTTTATTTTTTGATGTTAAATGGCATTCAACCCCTGCATCTTGATTATGCGAACAAGAGGATAGGTAGTCCTCCAAACAATGCAAAAAATTTAGTTCGTCACCACTGCATGACAGCACAACCTCAGATATTGGACCAGTTCCTTCCCCGTAGTGAGCTCTGGATTTCGCCGCAGTTGCACGTGAAAAATTCAGTTGACGACAAACGATATTAGCAACATTAATATCCCAATAATCATCACATACTGTGCCCCATCCTATTTCTTTGCGAAAAACTTCAACTCGACCTGCAGTTCCGTTTTTACTTGAATTTCCCAATCTGACAGGAACGTTCGGTATAACTGAAAACAAAAACAACGACATGACTTTTATGGTAATGGATTGAAGTCCTCATATACAATTAGTAGTATAAAAAATCAAAATAAAGAGTAGATATATGATATGTCCTAATCACGAATCAAGTTTTAATTTTTTCACTGCACGTGCCATTTTAAATGCACCGTTTAATAAATTTGTTTTAGGAGAAACAACTGCAAGAAAAACAAAGTTAAAAAATCTGCGAAGAAAAAAAATTAACCGTTTTCTCTTCTTTAGTTTACAAATGGTTGATTATTACTGGTGGGCTTATGCAATGAAGAAAAAGAACAGTTCACTGCAGAGAATGACGTCGGAAAGGCAAAAATCGCGAACTGTTTAAATAGCCGATGTAAACATTATTCAATGGCATGCAGCTCTAAAAACGATTGCTAGCCTGCTTTAATATTGCATTCTTCCAATATTAATCAACGTAAATAGTTCGTGATTTTATTTTAGTGAAATGAGCATCTTTATACGTTAACAAATGTTTTTTGGTGAAAGTTTCCGCAAGAATTAACTAATGCCTGAAGTAGAATTTCGCAAACTTGTTTTCAAACTTGTACATAAAGCTTCGCGAGTTGTGCCAGTATTATTTCAAACGCCGTGCCTCACCAAAGCATCAAAACTATACCTGCAGTAAAATACCTTTGCCTTTTGTGTTCTTGAAACTTAGATGACTGTAAAAGTAGAAAATTAGAATTTTCCAACTTTATTTTCAAACATTTCTTATGCAGGTTTATAAAGTTTTCCTCCATATAGTGGAACCCCGCCTTATGACCACCTCGCTAATGCGACTACCCCATTAATACTATCTCTTTTTATTTCCCATGACGAAACCTAACTTTATTTCTGAAGGAGAAACCCCGTTAATACGACCACTCCGTTAATACAACCAACGACCACTTTTTGATCCCCCAACTCATTAATACGACCACTCAATATGCCTAATTATGCCCTGCTTATGTATAAAATTTAAATGTTGAGAGGAGGAGTCAGGTTTTAAGCACAAACAGATTTTTTGATTCACTGGCAACAAAATCAACCGAAGTTGACCGCTTTTACAAACATACAGGCATTCGATCAGACAATATATTTATTATGCAGTAATTCACGATATCTGTTTCAGTTTTTTGGCAACCTTAATGGAGCTGTGTTCAGTTGATAAGCTACTTTTTCATATTTTCGAGTCTTTGGAATCCTGCGCACTATATATTTAACTAAACGGTGACATGTTTGGTATGACTTCATTGGAAACATTTGTGTTGTAATTTGATCGCGACTGCAGTTAATACGACCACCCTGTTAATACAACTAAAATATTCTGGCCGAGCAGTAGTCATATTAACGGGGTTCCACTGTAATTCTGTGGTTGGCCTACCAGTTCCTTGTCATTTGATAGCCAATTTCCTTTATAAACACAAAGAAGTTATCTTTTATAGAAAACTTTGTTGAAAACAAAAAACCTCATTTCCTCACAACCGCGCAAAATTCCCTTCAACAAAAAAGTAGAACGAATGAAAATTCTTCATTAAGAGGAGATTTTTAAGATATCACGTCAGCTTTGTTTCAAGTGTGCAAAAATTAGCGGCGCTCATGCTTTTACTCCAGAGGGTAAAAAACCCAGAAGCAAATACCCAATTTCAGAGTGGCGAAAGTTGAAGATTTTTAAAAGTCTGGACGAAAAAGTAAAAAATAGCAAGAAAAAACATAGACAAAAGTTTTTGAGTGGAAAAGCCTAGCACAACTATATTTTATTGTACAGTAAAGCTTGGTTCAAAATTTCTTTGTCAAAAGTGTACTAATTTATAAAAAAACTGCTTATGAGAATATACACTATGTTGCTTTGTCTGCTGCTAAATGCTACAACCAGCTTGAAACTTTTTTACCAGACCCATATTTGCTTGTAATTTCTCCATTCACTAGATCAAAGCGTGTCATTCAACACCTAAGGTGCAAAAAATTCGTTCAAAAGCCGAGCAACTTAATTATGCTAACGCGCAATAAAGTTCGAATACCTTTTTCTTAAGATGCCCCTGCCGGAATTTTAGTAATGAAACTTAAGTTTGCTCAGAGGGTATGGCATGCCTGCTTGTCAGCCTGAAGGAGACTGACAGATACAACAGGACAAATTATTTGCCTTACAGTTATAATAGTAATTCTTTATCAAAGAAATAGATTCATAAAATAAAAATGATTTGTAGCAAGCAGCAGCAAATGTTATGGAAAGAACAGTATTTTTCAAGAAACTTTAAGAATATATTATACATTTGTTCTTTAGTTTTCGTTTTATTTACAGAATGTTGTAAATATTGGCTTCTTACAGCATCTGTTTTGATACAGCATATTTCGCATAAAAATAACATTCATTTGGTTTCCAATGATAGTATATTCCATCACGACATTAATAACATAAATGTTGTCATACCTGATTAACTTTCAGGAGAGTAATGAAGGGGGGGGGGGGAGGCTTAGGGGAGCTGAGCGCCCCTTGATAGAACTCTATAGTAGTATGATTTTGCCAGTTCTGGGACAGTTTTCTGCTGACTCAGCATTTCTGTAATAGTACAATATACTTTAGCGCTATTTTGTTTTTGAAATTAGAGGATCCAAAACTGTCCCAGCTTTGCAAGTCTAGATAATACAATTTGCTCTCAAAATCTTTGGTGGTTCTGGAACAGTTTTTTTGGCTGACTCAGCATTTTTTTAATAGTAAAATGTATAACTTTTTTTAAGGAGTTATACATTTCAATTTTGTAATAGTAGCTTATACTAATTATATTATTTGACACTTGGAAAAAATATAAAAAACCATGACTAAAAAAAACGAAAAAAATATATGTACAATAAAAGAGATGGAGTATTTCCAATACCAAGCTTTTTATAATATTATTAAACAAAAGTATCCAGAAGATAGGAAATTGATTATGTTGAGGAGAATTTATCTAAGAGGAAGAGTTTATCAATGGGGGAAAAATTATTTGTTTGGAATAGAGTTAAACCATTAGTAAAGGAGCCTGTTAAGAAAAATTTTCCGAAGAAGTCTCAAATAAAAGAAAAAAGTAAAAATGTAAAAACTCTTATTAGAGATACTATGGATCCTCCATTAGACCTTAGAGGGGGAGGGAATCCTCTTCTATGAGTCCCCCATTAAATCTTAGAAGGAAAGAATTTTATTCTATGAGTTCTCCAAAGAAGTATCCAACTATTCAAGAATTAGAGAGGTGAGAAAAGATTTAAAAAGACGTCCGAGTTTTGGAGGAGAATATTGAGATGAAGGATGTTTTATTTAAGACTTTTAAAGAGACTATAGAAGAATTGAAAGAGCAACATAAAAAGTTTAAGGGGGATTTTGGTGAAGAATTGAAGAAAGATATTGATATATGGCAAGATATTAAGGATGAGTCTTTAAATAATCAACTAAGAATGAAGCGTAGGAGACGTAGTTTAAAATCTAAGATTTTACATACACCTAAGAAAATAGATGAAAAATATACATATAAACCTAAGAAATAAAGAAAGTTAAGTTTGTGAGATATAAGCCTAATTCAAAATATGCAAATACTTATTTTTTAGATGAAGTTAATAATGAGCTTGAAAAACTAGATAGAAAGATAAAAGAATATGGAAGAAAAAATATTCTTAGACATGTAGATATTTTAGAAAAACATTTAAATAAGAAAGATTACGATGATAACGCTAAAGCCTTTAATAGAGAAACATATTAATTCGCATTTAAATAAGTATAGAGCTCCTAGTGATAATTTTTTAGAACTTTTTCAAACAAAAAAAAGAAAGACTATTGATAAACTAAACTCAAGATATATTCCTAAGATACAAAAAGCTCTTCCTCCTTCTCTTATAAAAGCTCCCTCAAAAACTATTTATCCTAAGCCTAGAAGAAAACTTATACAAAATTCTACATCACCTTTTACTTTAGAAGATATAAAGAATAAAAAAGTAATTAGTAATTTTAGAGAAAAATAAGAATGGAGAGAAATGATAAAAGAAAACTTAAGAGACCTAAGAGACATCCTCCTCCTATTCCCAAAACTTTTTTTCCAAAAACTCTTTTTCCAAAGCCTAACATACGAAAAGCTCCTCCTCCTTTAAGAGTTCCTTCGAAAACTATTTTTCCTAAGAAAAAAGTAAAGACTGTAGAAAAAGAGATAAATAGTTGGTATAATTGGTTGAGTAGTTTTATTCGAGAAAAGGTTAAAACAAAATTTTCCGAGATTTTTAGTACTATAAAGAATAAGATTGAAAGTTTATTTTCTACTCAAGATCAAGTTTCTACTCAAGATCAAGTTTCTAATCAAGAACAACTTTCTAATCAAGAACAAGTTTCTAATCAAGAACAAGTTTCTAAACAAGGAGAAATTGTAGAATGGGAAACCGCTCTTAAAGGATGTCTTAATTCTTATTTACTTATAGCTGATGAGGATGACGCTTCTGATCCAGAGACCTGGTTAATAGATCATAAGGATGTCATTATAAATCATCTTAAAACTCTTATAAATAATAAGGTGGAAATTATTCTTATTTGTAAAATGATTAAGAGAGATCCCAAGACGGATGAGATAACAGATGAGAATGTTGATCATTTTAGTTTGGGGTCTCATAGAATTTTAAAATGATCAAATTTTGAAAAAATCTTTGATAATATGGTTCGTAAGATGTTAATTTCATTTGTAAATAAGCAAAAAGCCGGGTGTGGATGGCAACTTAAGATGGTAAAAGAATTACATATACACGCAGCAAAATATTATCCTTATAAAGGCTCTTCTTATATTCCTAGTCCAAAATGGATTTTATCTAAGAGAGCTATAATAAATCCTAGGAATGATTTTTTAGACTCTAATGGAGTTTTAGATAAACAATGTTTTAAGTGGGCTGTGGGTTTAGCTCTTCTTACTGGTTCTGGAGATAAACATACAGAAAGAATTACTGAGTCTTCTAAAAAGAAAGTAGACGAGAAGTTTAACTGAGAAAATATCAGAGTCCTACTCCATTAGGGGATGTGAATAAGTTTGAGAAAAAAAAAGATTAACTTATTTGGATATAATGGAGGATATGAAGATTCTACATTCCCCATAGCAGAGATTCACGATTTTCCAGATATAAGACTTTCACTACTATATGATAAACATTATGGAGTTATTAATAATCTTTTTAGATTAGTAGGTTCAAGTTTAAGTAAAAATGTACATAAATCTTGTGTTTGTGATTACTGTCTTCAACAATTTATAAAAGAAGATATATTACTAGATCATAAAAAATAGTGTGGAGTACATAAACCCATAAAAACTATTCTTCCATAGCCTAATATTTATACTTCATTTAAAAATTATGCTCGAAGAAATAAGGTCGAGTTTGTTATATATTCTGATTTTGAATGTGTCTTAGAACCTACACATAAAAAGTTAGGAAAAATACTATTCAGTATAAAAAACATACGGCTAGCGGATTTTGTTATTTAGTAAAATGCTTTGATGATTCTATATATGAACCTAAATTAGTAAAATACACCTATGATCCTAAGGAGTCACGTTCTATTAATGAAATATTTGTAGAAGTGATAGAAGCTGAAACTCGAGATATCTATAACAGATTTTATAAAACTCCTAAAAAAATAATCTTCACAGAGAAAGATCGAACAGATTTTAATAATGCTACGAATTGTTATGGTTGTAATAAGCCTCTTGAATATAATAAGAATAAGCACCTTTTAGATAAAGTTAAAGATCATTGTCACTTCATAGGGAAATATAGAGGTGTGCTTCATAATAAGTGTAATCTTCAAAAGAAGAAATCAAAATTTATTCCTGTTATTTTCCAAAACTTAGAAGGATATGACTTACACTTATTTATAAAACCTCTAGTTGCTACTGCTGGATCTATTTCTTGTATCCCGAACAATGAAGAAAAATATATAAGTTTTACGAAGAATGTACCAGTAGATAAGAAGAAAAATGGTGAGTCTATTTCTAAACAATTAAGATTAATAGGCTCTTTTAAGTTTATGGGGTTTAGTTTAGAAACCTTAGTAGGAAATTTAAAACCTCAAGACCTTAAACTTTTAAAAAGATTTTTCTCAAGTAAAGTGAACGTAGGGAACACGAGCGTAGCAAGTTGAGAACTTCTTTCGGGAAAAGGAGTCTACCCCTATGATTATATGGACTCTTTCGAGAGACTTAAGGAGGCGTTTCTTCCTCCTAAGGAAGCTTTTTACTCAAAAATACGTGATGAACATATAAAAGACTTCGACTACCTCCACACACGAAAAAATTCGGGATACTTTTGATATGAAAACGTTAAAAGACCATCATGCTCTCTATTTAATTACGGATGTACTATTATTAGCAGATGTTTTTGAGGTCTTTCGAGGATTATGTTTAAAAAATTATGATCTAGACCCGACTTGGTATGATACGGCTGCAGGACTCGCTTGGGATGCTGCATTAAAAACTACTATTGTGAGTCTAGAACAATTGTCAAAAGAAGATACGTACTTAATGATAGAAAAAGGTATTTGTGCTCGATGCCATAGTTAAAACATGATTATATCCCTCTATAGGTTTTTCTAAGATAATCATACTCGAGGGTATTAAGATAATTCCCGGACCTATCATCATATTTAATATCACATTCGTGTTAGCTATCGCCGTTCACAAATTAGAGATCATAACGGTGTGGTCATCTTGAATTATAGTATCTATAAATAATTTACGAAATAAATCTTATGTTTGAGAATATTTCGCTCCTTTATTTACTATAGACCATCTAGTATTAGCTTGAGCTCTTAATATACTATAAACGTAGGACTCTACGGCTTGTTGTAATAATTTCTGACCTATTTGCTCAGCCCATCCGAAGAGTTCTTAATAAAAGATTTCCAATCTGCTTCGCTTCTATTTATTATCTTATCTACATATTTATATCCTATTCCTAGGACACGCATAAGGCTATTATTTTTAGGAAATACGTAACGAAAATTTTTTGTTCTCGTTGGATCATGTTTTTTTCTTAAAAAAGTCTATTCTATTATGAGTACGATCTATTTTATACTTCCAAATCTTTTTTGTGGGGATGTGTTTTTGAATAAGTTTTATAGTCATCATCTGTGTAACGCATAAGCTTGTTCGGATATCTTGAAAATCTTTTCATATGGTAGTAAAAATAGTACTTTGCAATACTAGAAATGATCTTGGGTTGATTTTTTCTCGTAAGATGTTCTATACTCATTCCAGCTTTAGAAGTTATAACATAAGCGGCTAATAAACTCGTAAAGTAAGGATCGGGGTTCGCTCCACTCACATTAAAATCTACTTTTGTAATATCTTTCAAGTCAGTCCAGTTTCTCCAAGATGTGTCTAAGGCGTCGAGGTTATAGGTAAAGAAATTGTTATCGTCAACGTAGAAATCCATTTTTGTAAAGTCTATTTTATTCACTTCACTTAGTTCCCTTAACCTTAAACTTGTAACAGTTCCAAAATGATTCCATAAGGCGGGAGTCCATAACATACTTAAATGTTCCTTAATTTTATTACTACTAAGACCAAGATCTCTCAACATTTTTGGATCATTTTTTACGTCTGGGTTATCTAGAGTATAATTATGATGGGGGGAGCATTTCCAAAAAACTTGATCCATAAGTTTAAGCTCTTTAATCTCTGGATACACGGGGTTATCATCGACTATTTTTACAACACCTTAAAAAACAAAACGTGATAACTTAGTGTAATAACTTGCAAGTAATAATAATTTAATTCTACTTCATACGTTACTTATATACTCTATCTAACTTAATTAAAATTGAAAATGTACATTAACTATTGCATTCCTCCCATCCTAGTCTAAAGCACACAATTCAAATTACGCTATTTTATATTCTTTTTTTTAACTAATCATTTTAAAAAAAAAGTCAATAATATAATCATGCATCCTCAATCTATATACTACCTATTAATGTTCCAGTTATATATATTGTCTCCGAAACGCTCGGGTTTTTTACGATTTCGTGCCGAACGTCTGTATTGTCGATTAGCTGTTGGTAGTGATGACGTTACTTCACCAGTAGCTCATTTTGGGGGTGCACTTAACTGTGATAATGGAATCTGTGGTGCTGTAGATGGTCGAAAATCACTAGGAACCCGGGCTGACTCCAACGGAATAATTTCCTGATCTTCCCCCTGATCTGGATCCGTGCAGATTCTTATTTGGTCTTGATGTCTTCGTATGATCTCACCGGTGCTCAACTGAACTTTGGCTAAAACAGGACCTGTTTTACCAATAAGAGTCCCCGAAACCCAAGACTTTGGTCGATGAAAATCCTTGACATAGACTGCATCATCCACCTGGATTTCTCGATTTTTAGCATGATAATCATGGGTTGACTTCT
>JAODVQ020317470.1:0-12073 GCA_025400075.2 Phenganax stokvisi
CAACACCACTTAAAGCAACTAAATTTTCTTTTGCCCATTTTTTGAATTTTTCAAGACGTTCAAGATCTAAAATTTGATTATTTCTAGTTTGTTCATTACTTCTTTGACTTATTGTTCTATCATAAGCTGTTTTAAGAGCTATGGCTCTTTCTTCTAATTCTATAACTTTTTCAGGATTATCTGTAGCATCTCTTTTATCTATGGTTTCGTCGTGTAGTGTTAAAAAATGATTAGCTTGTTTTTGTAGAGCTCTTTCATCTCTAAGACGATTAGTAGTGTTTTCTGAAGGATTTAAAACACCTTGAAGTTCTCTATTTTCTTGAGGAGTTAACCCTTCAATATAAGACATATCTGCAGCTGTGTCTATAAAGTTATTTTCTTCAATTTTATTTTTATAAACTATCATATCTATTTCATGTTTAAATTGTTTTACAGCTTCTTTATTATATTTTGATTTTACATTATCATTATAAACAAGGTTATTTTTATTTCTTCTTAACACAATTTGTGGTTTTCCCCTTTCATTATTCTCTATTATAGGTTTATAGGTTATATGATTTTTTGAAGATACACCAATATTAAATCTAAGTTTAATTTCTCCATTTGTGTTTTTAAATTTAAAATCATGACTCGTTAATTTTATATAATTTTCAACTACTGTAGAGACATTGTTTTCTGGTTTTTTGATATTTTTCAAAGTTTTGTCATAGTCTGTAAAATTAGGATTCATAAATGATGTTTCCATTTCGGTGTTGTCAAGAACTGATTCTTCAAATTCTTGATTTTGATCTGTTGGTAACAAAGTTTCTTTTTCCATACCTAAATCTTTCAATTCATTATTTTCCATTCATTCTATAGATGGTAGAATATCTGTTTTTTTAATCCAAGAATTATGTTTATTGTTTATTACCAAGAGTTTTTAATATTTTCTGAATTTTGAAGACATTGTCACTTTTATCTAGAGGAGAAAGCTCTTCCTCATAAAATTTTCATAAGATAGGTTCACCTTCAATGTCTTCAATTTCATAGGTAGTAGGATCACCTTCAATTTCATAGGTAGTAAGATCTCACTAATTTAAAAACTTCTTTAAAATTAGATTCATATCCTTTTTTAAAGACACTCTTATACTTACTTACTCTAACATATTCATCTATTTTACACTTTGGCAAAGGATATTCACCAGTCCATGATCCATATAAGGTGTTCCAAACTTGATCTTTATTAGATTTATTTACATCAGTTGGTTTCATAAGTATTGTACTATGTTTTGTGTGATTATAGTTATAAAGAAGATCATCTAAATTATTTGTCCACTTATAAGTTCCTTTGGAGTAAAAATATTTCCACATCATAGTTTTTAAAGTACGATTGAATCTTTCAACAATTGCTGCTTTTCTTTCAGAAAAAGTAGAAAAATACTTTATACTATGTTTCGTAAGTAGACCTTTTACTCCAACATTGTAAAATTCTTTTCCTTCATCAAATTGTACAACTTTAGGACAGTTTCCAAATCTTGATTTGAACTCAGAAAGTAAACTTTCAATTGATTTTGTCTTGCTTTGTGTGTTTTTACGATACACTGGAACAGCAAATGCGTATCTTGATAATACTTCAATACAAGTTAAAATCCAACGAAAATCATCGTTTGAACTTGAACGTTTACTCATCACAACCAAGTCCATTTGAACTTGATCAGCTAAGTTGTTAACATAAGTCTTTAAAAATTTATGAGGTTTAACAACACGTTTGTATTTTGTATAAGTGTCTTGTTTTTTTAACCACTCTTTTACTTGTTTTTTTGAAATAGTTAAACCTTGTTCAATTGATTTTTGATAAAGTTTCTCAGAGGACATGTAACCAATCTTTGGATCATAGTACAACTCTCTTAACTTTTGTTCTTTTACAAAGTTGTTCATTTATTTAAAGAAACAAGACTTTTCTCATCGAATGTATAACTCTAGTAATGCATTACCAACTTAAACACTTACTCCAAGATTTGTTATAACATCATAAGTAAATTTATTCCAAATTCCATTGTAAAGAACAACTTCACTTTCAATATCATTGTAATGAGAAACTGATCCATTAAGACTTTGTGTTGTGGTGATTGCTAATATTACAAATGTAGAGCTTCTTTCACCATTTTTATCAAAATTCATAGATTTATTCACAGCATCACAACAAATACTAATGTATTTTAAACCTCTGTTGATGTTACATTCATTTTCAGATTCGATCCATGTGTTTTGAGCTATTTTTTTATTCTCTGTAAAACCTAACAACTGTCCAAATGTCTTGAGATCTAAACTATCAATTTTGCAGTATATTTTACATTTGTCTGTATAAGGAAGCTTTTCTAATTCAATTTTATACTTGAGTAGTTCTTTTTTTATATCATCAAAAGTTAAATATCCAACTGGAAGTAAAAGTGTCATACCATCTTTTAAAATAAAGTTTTTTCTAGAAATTGTATTTTTATAGTTCCCAAAAATAGATACTGATTTGAGAAATAACCTTGACTCTGAACTTGTTTCAATTATTTTCTTTATATGAAGTTCCTTATGATTATTATCAATAAACATAGTAATTTTGTTCATTTATTTAATAATATTGTGTTATTCTGTCAACATAAATCTTAATACACTATAAATAAATGAATGAAGAAACTGAAATATATTATAAAATTATTTATGAAAAAAACTATGAGAAAGCAATTGAGATTTACAACACTCAAGTACAAAAACTCAAAGATGACTTTTCAAAAGAATATCCAAATGCTGACTTAAGCAAATTTGAATTTAATGTAATCATTGATCCTATTACTTTGAAATTTGATACTTCTATAGACTATGATGTCACAGAGTCTTATCGAACAGATATTACTTCAAAGACATTCAAAGATAAGTATTCTTATGCTCTGTATTGGACTCCTAGAATTTGGAACTCTAGAGGTACAATTCAAGGATTAAAATTAGAAGATAATAGTAAAATTGCTTTTGAATCATTTGAAATTTATGTAAATGAAAATGATAGTTTTAAGTGTAAACTTGAATCAATTGAAGTCAAATGGAAAAACTTAAACAATGAAACAGATATAACAAAAGCAAAGTTTAACTACCTATAAGATCCTTATTTTACAAGTCTTGTAGCTGCTTATGTTTCATCCTATAAATCTGGACTTTCCTTTGAACACTTTAATACAAAAAATCAACCTAAAGTAATTTCAAGTATTACTAAGTACTATTTTTATTATCATATGAAAAGATTCTCAAGATATCCAAACAAACTAAGTGCTTATGTCAACAAAAATGACTTAAAGCTCATACAGGAAAATATTCCGATAAAAAAGTATGGAAATATGAACTAAAGCATACTAAAGAAGCAATAAGTTATTTCTTAAAAAAACATGAGAAATCAAAAATAAGAAAATATAACTATGTGTTTCCAAAGCACAACAAAAGTATGGGACTTCTTGTAATTGGCCATGAGTATATTGATAAGATAGTTCCTAGAAATGAAACGAATGATTGGAAATCATTTATAAAATCTACTTCTGATGGACTTACAGAGACTGGTCAAAAGCTTTTACAACAATCTATGGAAAGTTATGTTTATTGTATACTTGGTTCTCAAGCAGAGACAAGATGGTATATTGTTAACAAAGGTGGAAAGAGTTTACAAACTCAAGATGTTTTTTATAAGCTTGTACAAGATACTATAATTCAAGATGATCCTACAGTGATGATTTCTAATATGAGAAGAGCAATTCAAGATACAAATGTTATATTAAATATGGTAGTTAGTCGAGGAATTATACTAGTTCCTTCTGATATGATTATATTAAATACGCCAATTGAAGGACTTAACAATACTTTAACAACTGCTACAGTGTCTATGAAATTTGGTAAAAATGAAAATGTCAATTCAATTAATTTTTTAAATAAAACTGAGCAAATTTCAAGTAAAAAAAATGACCTTAAAAACTACTCAAAAGTACCTCAAAATTCTACAAATGACCTTTAAAACTACTTAAAAGTCCCTACAAATAATGTTAAGCAAATTTCAAGTAAAAAAATGACCTTAAAAACTACTCAGAAGTACCTACAAATAATTATAAGCAAATTTCAAGTAATTCTGATAACTCAAAACATTCAAATGAGATTTTCACAACCGCTGTAACTATGTCAATACTTGGATTACTTTTTACAAGACTTGTTTAAATAGTAAAACTTTTTCACATTAAATAAATAAGATGACATTAAATTATGGTTATACGGAAAAAGAAGTTGTTAAACACAACATTATTAAAATATATTGGTATACTTTTCACTATGAAAGCTTACAACGAAAAATTGGTTGGAATATTCCCAAAACATGAAATTCAGGTTATCCAGCAACTTTAATTTATCTACCAGAATTGAATGATACAACAAAAATAACTTGATTAAATCACACATTTGACAATGATGTTGTTATAAGTAACTTAACTATAATGTACGCAATTTATGCTTATATGAAAACTGTTGCAAAACGACAAAAAGATATAGTAACATTTAATATTACAAAAAATAAAATAATTCATTTTGGAGGTTATCAAGCCGTTCCATTGAACATCTCAGTTTATCTCAAGGATTGTGTAACAAATATAGATGATATAGTTATGTTCTATGTTCAAATTGTTAAAATAATAGGAGGTAATTATGGAAATGAATCTAATTTAAATGTTCTTGTAGAGACTTAAACAGAAGATTAAATTCATATTAAATAAATGAGTAAAAAGCCTAAAACACCTGATAGTAAAATTGAAGAAAAGGCTATTGTTATTAGTCCACTTACTACACAAAATAAAATTAAAGATCTAAAGAAAGTTGAACAAGGTAAGAAATTAGCAGAGATTTCTCGTCAAGCTAAAGAATTAAAAAAGAAGCATTTAGAACAACTTAAAGGTCAACCAAGTTTAAATTATAATATTTTCCCAGCAATTGGTATAATCTCTATTCTTGCGTTTGGAATATTTTGTTGCATAAAGTGTCTACAAAAAAACCTCAAGAAAAACCAATGTCCACTGTACTAAAAGAATCTGAAGTTGAACCAAAAATAGAAACCTATTTAGACACTTTTGATTAAACAGAAAAATATTATATTATTAAATAAATGAGTGATAACAAAAAAGAATGTATTATTCAAATCTACTCTGCTGCTGTACTTACAATTTCAGCTGTAACTGTTTCTATGTTGAGTAAAAAAGCCTTAGGTGATCCTCTAGGAAACCACAAAATATTAATGGAACGATAAAACTTGGAGGTGCTGTTATGCTTGGATCAATTCTTGTAAAATATCTTGAAGATAAAAAAATTATACCAGAAAAAATAGACACAAGTAAATAAATGACATCAACAACAGCAGGTGGAATTTTTAATGCTTTTGCTTTTGCTGAAGCTGGATTTATATTTAGTAAATTAAATCATCAAGGATATGAAAAAGAAATGAAAAGACATAACTTAGCATTAGAAAAACTTGCATTGGAAAAACAAAAGTGGATTGAAAAAGAAACAATGAGAAAAGATAAACTTATTAGACTTCGACAAGAACTTTCAAATGCAAATAAAGACATCAATACTAGAAATGAAGCGTTAAAACAACTTAATGAGGAATTTCAAAAAACAAAGTTAAACTTGTCACAAGAACCTATCTTAGACTATTTTTATAGACTTTCAAATGAAATGAAAGAATATCAAAACGTTGCTTCTGCTATTATAGGACTTTTTGGAGGGTGGTTGTTTGGTAAACTTATTCTATAACAGTAAATATAATTACTTATAAATAAATGAGTAACTTATCTTTAAATAACTTAAGACAAATAGCAACAGAACAAGGAGTTAAGTATAGAAGTAAAATGAGTAAATCTAAATTTTGTGAAGATCTCGGAATCGACGAAATATCATTAGATGAGAAATACAAAAAATTTTGCAAAGAGGCAAGGAAAACTTCACGTCCTGTAAAATTAATTCATTTAAATTCTGAGTGGATTGAATCTTTTCCAATTATAGGAAAAGCAAGTAAATTCTTTAATATAAACCCTGGTAGAATTAAACAAGCCTATGATAAAAATGTTAAATTATATATTCGAGGTGAACCTTATAAAATTCAATTGTATGAAACAGATAAACATAGACCTGAACCTGGAGAATCTACTCCAAGACATAAAACTAAGTAAGTTATATAATATTTTCCAAATATGTAGTGATATTTAATCAATAAATTGCTGTGGGCTCTAGCAACTAAAAATCTCTTCAAACAACATTTAGTTGCTAAAGCTCGTAGAAATGTTGTTTGTTTTTTATGTTTACTTATTATTCTTTAATTTTATAATGTTCAAAGGCAAATGTATTAATTCCATCTGGAAGAATATATCTTTTGTCATCATTAGAACTTAGTGCAATTTTATCAATTTCTTCTGTAGATACTTCATGCTTATGTGATCTTATGATTCTCATCTTTCTACGTTCTTCTTTTCCTGTAAGTAAACAATTTAAGTAGTCATTAAATTTAAGTTCATTTTGAATTACTGATTTCTTTATTCCTTTTGATTTTTTAGTTGTACTATTAGAAGAGTCAATGTAAGTATAACACTTTGGTCTTAAACCTACAAATTTTAAAATTTGTTCTCTACAAAGCTCATCTCTAAATTTCCCAGGTACTTTTTTGTTAAGTCCAGTTTAAATACAAGGTATATTTGAATTATTAAACTCAGATGTATCAAACCATTTTTCTAAGTCTTGAGAAATATCTTTAAAGTAGTCCTTTGTTACAATTTCATAAGCAAGTGAATCTGTATTTGTAAATAGTAATTTTGCAGAGTCATTAAATTTTGGTTTAATGTAATTATAATGAAAATCATACATTGTAAGTTTTGAATGATATAAAATAACCATTCCAATTTGCTTGGGTTTATTTAAAACAAGGTTTGTGTTGTACATCTGTACTGCAATTAAGTTCTCATTAAATATTTTCACTGATATGTAATTTTGTTTATTAAACAACTTAATCGCCTTTTCTCTACTATTCACTAATTTTACTTCTGAGTACTCGCAAACATTTTGTAACTTTTTTCCATAAATAGAATTATTTAATAATTTAAAAATGTTTTTTTCAAATATAGTTTTACATTTTTGTCGTTGAATTGTATTAAACTCAATATATGATTTCATCCATTCAGATTCATAAAATTGAGTAACTCTATGTATTTTTTTTATAATAAGACCTTGTTTAATATAAAACTTAAGTAAATTGTGATGTACAACATATTTTTCTTTATTTTTCAAAGTAGCATTTAGTTTTTCTGTGTCTTTTATTTTAATTTTCTCAGGTGCTAATGGATAGTCACTATGTTCATCATGTAGATTCTCAGGATACTCTAAATCCACTTCTAAAATACAAGGTATTTTCTCCCAGTTTAAAAAATCCTTTGAACTCATCCATTTACAATCTCTAAGTGGTAATTTTTGCATCATTCCATGACCATAGAGGTTATTTGCATCTAAATAAGGAATATACACACTTGGTTTCTCAGATTTGTAATTATCTAAGTAGTTATTATTTGCAACGGCATATCTCTTTGTAATCAATGAAACACCTCCATGAACTCCTTTTTCTATCATTAAATACATATCTTGATCAATAATATTCACTATTTGTACTTTTGCATATTTTAACATTGCTTGCCATGAAAGCCCTGGTAATGTATAAGTCCAACCAGGATCTATATCATAGTAATCTAAACTTAATTTTCTAAAATTTTCAAATACATCTGCTAAAAGTAGTACATGAGTTTTTAAATATAAATCATGATATTCTCTTATTGTTTTCATTTTAAATGTTTTCCATACTTTCTTTGCATGTAAATAGTCTTTAGTGGGGATGTGTTGTTTATTTAATTTTGAGTAAAACTTTAACTTTGGAGGTAATTTTTTTTTCATCTAGGTTTTCAATAGAATCTATATATTCATATGGATATACTCCTTTTCTAGAAAGTAAATGTACATGACTTGTAAAGAACAATTTCAAGTACTCAAGTTTTGATTTATCCAAGTTATTCACTAAATCACCTAAAACACAACTTAAAAATTTAAATGAATCAATAAAACAAAGTTCTCTAAAAACTTGAATTGATTTTCCAGTTTCTCGAGGAGTAAAAGTATCTACAAGCACATCCTTTGAAAAACTTATATAACTTTCATCTGTCTTTGGAATACAGTTAATTTTTCCTTCAGATAATCCAAGTTTTTTAATAATCAAATGACTATCGTATCCTTCAAGATTATGAAATACAACAGGTATAAACCTTGGTTTTTTAAGCAACATATTACATTTAGTATGTGCAGCTCTTCTATATCTTCCTTTGAAATGACAATGATCTTTAACTTTATCATCAAGAAGATCATTTTTACAAGAATAACAATAAGTTGCATTTTCAAATCTTCTTCATCAAATTTTGTAAGTTTAATTTTTTTTGGCAATCTAAAGAATCTTTGATAAATATCCTTTGTATCCTTCTCTACCATCTCAATGAATTTCTTTGATAAATCCTCATCATCAGTCTTTTTTGTATAAAGTACTTGCTTTGGTTTATAAAGTGTATCATCAAAACATTTTATAACATAGGAAAATCCACTAGCTTCATGTCTTTGATATTGTAAAGTTGAACTACCCAACTTTGTACTTATAGGTTTTAAAAGACACTCAAAATCATCATAAATTATAAATGGTACTTTTGTTGGAAATTGAAAATTCTTAAATTCAATCTTTGAACCCTTCTTCGGAATTACTGTCTTTGAGCAATTATGTTCTATACAATTCTCCCAATGTTTATCAAGTAAATCCTTTCTACCAAAGACATTTAAACAATTATCACATATAAATTATTTATGTCCTTTTGTTGAGACGTGACTAGATAGTAATCTACTCATACTTTTAATAACTGTGAAATGTCTATTTTCTAAAAGTAATAATCTTACATTCGCCTTTTCATGCTCTTTAGTAATTCTAATTGGATAAATTGAATTTGAATCATGTCCAAAAATATTAATACAAATTCCAGGATTTTGTCTTTCAAATTTATCAACTTGAGAAAATGGATTATTGTTTTTTTCTGAAAGAACAAGTGGAAATTTAATTTTATCTAAATTTAATGTTTTCCTCTTGTCTCTTAAAAAATTTGTTATTCTACCTGGATTTGTTTTATTATTATTTGAATACAATGCAATAAGTGTACTCCAAACAAAACAATCTTTATTAAAATTTTGAGGATTTATAATTGCCTTTTTTAAACATAAGTTTTTTGGCGTAGGAACATATGAAGATCCTTTTAGAGGATTATACTTACTTTCAATAACCTGTAAATTTTCAATATAGTGAAATACATATCCAGGTCCCTTATGTTGATACGCAGTAAATGACTCTTTTAATTTATCTTTCTTTCTCATAAACTAAATCTAAATTTGTTCCTTTTAAAATTACTTCTTGTTTAGAAATAAAGTGTGCATCTCTAAATTCATCATTAACACCAAAAATTTCATCCTGATTTAATTTTTTCATTTTACATTTCAAAATAAGTTGAACCTTATAATTTATAAAGTTTTCTTTAATTAATTTAAAAAGAGGGTTTTTTACTTTTTCCAAAAACTCAAATATATCAATATAATGTGGTCCATTTGACTTATAACTTTTTACACCACCTTTCAATGCACTTTCGAATGGTATAAATTTAATAGTAGAAAATTTATCTTTCTTCTTACTCTTTGGAAATAAGTACTTTTTTAAAGTCATCAGTTCTAATAAACCTCTTTAAGTTTTAAACCTCTCTTCTTCTTATTGAAATTAAACTCTCTTTTTCTTTAATAAAATTTTTCTTCATCTGTTTCCAAATTTGTCTCTCATTTTGTGGATTATTCATTTTTCTAAGATTCTTCTCAGTTTCTCTTGCGTCTTTTTCATTTTCATTCAACTCTTTTATTTTTTCTCTATAGTATTTTCCAGCTTCATCTAACTACTTGTAATAACTTTTCTTTGTTTTTTCTAATTTTGATTTAACATTTAATTCACTAAAAACACTACCTTTTAAAATAATCTTTTTTGCTATTATCAAAGTTGTATTTTTTCTTCTTCTTCTTTTTTATTAGGAAAAAGAAGTAATTTTCTTTTAAATTCTTTGTTTTCTCCTGCAGAACCAGGTTGATTATTTTGATTGTTTTTAGAGTTTTTAGACTTCATGGTCTTAAATTAAATTTTATTAAATTAAGACCATGAATAGTCATACTTTCACTTTTTGTTTAGTAAAATATAAATGAATTTTTCATCTTCATTTATTTAATACCATTTTACTTTTCTGTTATGTTTTTTTATTTAAGTGAAAAGAACAAATAGATGTCTTCACTTTTTTGTTTAGTAAAATATAAATCAAGTTTTGATCTTCATTTATGTAATAACATTTTACTTTTCTGTTGTGTTTTTTTTTATTTAAGTGAAAAGAACAAATAGATGTCGTCACTTAAAGGTTAGCTAAGATGATATATAGAGGTGATAAGAAATTTACTAGGGTAGGCGTTTAAAGGTAGGTTAATAAATAGAGATAAAATTATTTGAGATTGATGGGGCGCAATCGGCTCTTATACATCTACTAACACTGCCTAATTAATCGTTTTATTATACACCTTCATTTCGATTCTTGCTCATCAAGTTAACTAACTTTCTAGTAGGAATTCTAGACGACTCTCGATCTTGGTTTTTGACATGTGTAACCTACATATGTTTAGTGAACGATCTAGTTCGACTAACATCACCACATGAGTGAGTAGATTGCAACAGCTATACTTCTGTGTTAAATGTATTTTGCCATAAATGTAGTCGACTTTATTTTCTCTGTGCTAAAATCTCGACATGATTCACAATAAGAAGTCTCATTGAACTTTGCCTTTGCCGTCAAAATGAAATTAACTGAATGGCCGTAATGTATCATATCGATTTATACACTGCATACAGTCTCGAAGATCTCTCAATGTTTAAGTCTCAAATGTTGATACACTTGAAAACAGCAACGCCTCACTTTTTTCTAGCTTTGTAAATATAGTACTTGATCTGCAATATCTCAGCGCATGCGGATTTGCGTTAGCTGCAAAAGATTCGAGTGCTCTGGGGCAAATATTGTTGCATCTCAACACGCATACCACGAGAAGCGAATGTGATAAGCTTACAATAACGACAATAATACTTTGCAATTTTCGTCAATTTGGCAAAAGGTCTAAACAATATTTGAACAAGGCATCTCAAATTGCCTAATCAATCTTGAAAACACGGACAAAGCACTAAATCACTACGAACACAAACCTCATACATCCCCCCTGGAAAGTTTACACTATGAATGAATGACTCGTTTGAATTTTCGCCACTCCTTGCAATACTGCAAAGTTTCGAAGAAACTTTGCACTAAAAACTAGGGATCCAAGGACAGTGCAAAGTTTCAAAAGGCAAACGCTGCTGAACATGCATAATGAAAAGCTTCGCGAGGTTGTTTCGTAGCTGGCCAGTAGCTTTATAATTGCCGTGGCAATCGAACTAGATCATCGTAATTGCATATCTAGCAGAAAGTTCTTAAAGTACGCCTAATAATTAGCGTGTCGTTCACGTGTAGCATGTTTACAAAATCTTTGCACGGCATCTCATGCAATGAAAGTAATATTTCCATATTTAGCGAGCCAATTACATCCACGACACAAGCGTACTTACATAACACGTCCACTATATACAGGCTGTCTAAAACAACGTAATCCAACTTTGGCTCGCGATTTTGCAAAAATCACTTGGCAAACAAGTGTAATTTTTTATTATTTTGAAAGATCAGGCTTTTAGCTGTTGAATGACGTGTTTTTCATGACATATGGAGCAAAATGAGCAAATACAAGCGCGATAAAAAAGCTTGGTCAAAATCGCATTCTTTCAACCATTGAAAATGAAGTCTTTTAGGGACTTGGGTTAGCCTCTAATTAGTTATGCATATGCAGTTTTGCAGCACAT